>JAQMYM010000023.1:4018146-4029071 GCA_030014255.1 Parauchenoglanis ngamensis
AAACCGGAGCACCCGGAGGAAACCCACGCATGCACGGGGAGAACATGCAAACTCCACACAGAAAGGCATCCTGGGTGCCACGGGGATCGAACTCAGGACCTTCTTGCTGTGAGGTGACAGTGCTAACCACCACACCACCGTGCCACCCTCCTAATAAGAGTATATGCCAAAATAATTTATTCCTCTTATACCACAGCAATTTGCACAATTTGGGATACCACATCACAATTTGTAATGTGTTAAATAAGATGTCATACTTTCAACCTGTAAGTGACACTACTTGTGAGGCTCCTTGTGCTGGAAGTTTATACACAATAATAAAATCCAAAATCCAAAATGTTTAGTCAGTCCCAATTACAAACACATTTCAAATTCAAGTGAGGAGTCGAACAACAAGGCATAGGTAAAGTTTCACCAAAAGCTATGTACTTACAAACACACAAAATAGCAAGACTTTGTGAGGTTCATCAACTGCCTTTATACTGTGAGTAAACAGGAAGTTGTATTAACAGTTCAATACTTGCAGGAGTATATGCTGGGTCCTTTTATGACTTGCGTTATAGCAGCTATAAACTGTCTTTTTTTTTCGTTTATTATAAGCCTTAGATTATGTGGAGAGTCCACCATGCACATCCCTGTGACTGAAGTTTTACTACAGTAACAATAAAATATTAAAATAAGTTAATTAATATTACCTTGTATATTATATACAACATTTACATATAATGTCAATTTTACCTAATATTACCTAATAATACTGTCAGAGATGCTGTTATGGAAGACTAATCAACACCTTCTGACCAATGACAATGAGGAATTCAGCAATGCTGTGGTATAATAGAGAAAAACATTAAATTATAAATAATTATTAATCTAAAATAAATTAGAAGTGATGAATATTGTATATCTAAAATATCCTGCATGTTAATAGGAACACCTTGACTGACTGCCTCACTATATATGTCTATATGATATGTCTCTCACTGTATTTCTCCTGCTTTCTTACTGCTGGTTCCAGTGGGCTCTTATTGTCCCTGCAGACAGCGCTGTTTTTCCACTGCTGAATTAAACATTAAACATTAAATGCTGTGTGACAGCAATAAATAGCATATAACAGAACGGGGATCTGATAATGACCTGGCTCCCATTCGAGCACCATTACACTGCTTCTCAGCTGACAACTGCTGAAATGTGATTAGCTGGCAGCTGCTTGAGTCCACTACATGGAGACAATCGGAGTCCCAAGCCGCCGCTTTCATCTCCCATGCGCATGAAATTACACCGGAGTTTGCTTTGGATTAAACATTGTTTCTGTCCTCCAACCAATTATCATTATAATCAATGGAATTATGGCCCTGTTAGCATGGCTATGGATTCCCAGACACACACATACCACATACAGCATCTCTCTCAGATGTTAGTAACAGATGCCATAAAATACGTATTAAAGTTTAAAGCGCATCATTTACCGATCATTTTCTGGCATACCAACACCAGATCAGCAATATTAAATAATATTACAAAACAAAGTCATGTAAGGAATAAAAAGAAGTACTGATGAAGAAAAATAATCACCAGCAGGGTGGTGTGATGAAGCAGTTACCTTCAGTCACCACCCAAAGTTGATTATTTTCCAATAACAGTGCATTCCAAAAATGATTATATTTTTTATCCATTTATAGTTATATTAAACATTGTGAAACAAGTTAGTTCCATCTTCACTTACATTACAGCAGCTATAAACAGTCTCCATCACTAGCATTTTTTTTTCTTCTCTTTTTAAGTGTGGAGGTTAAAATTAAAGGGGCCGGCTCACCCATCCCATCTAATCTAATACATTGTTTTTGTTTGGAAAGCACATAAGCATTACCTGCTAGTTATCTGTACAGCAAAACCTCTGCATATTCACTGTTAGTGATCAGCCCATCTCGAAATTTCTCTTCATCTACATGCCATACAAAAAAGGAATGGATCGGTCAAAAGAGATTAAAATATAGATACTTTGACGAAATATCTTCAATTTCACATTACAATTTAAGATTTATGGTCTAGGATGTCGCCGGATTGTTGCAGATTGATTATGGAATATAACAAATGGCGACTCGCTACATGGGACAGAGGATTCTGGGAAGGGTGAGACGGCCACTTTAAAGGTGCAGCACTACATTGTTTAGTGACTACATTAATATTAAATTAGATGAAATCCTTTACTGCCCTCTGGATGGATTTATTCCTGTATTTTCAGTTTGTGATTCTGACTTTTCTTTATATTCAGGTTGCTTGTGTTTTGACCCAAGCAGCTCATATTGACAATGATTTCTGAATTAGCTACATTAAACACATTGTATCCTGCTCATTATACAACTCAGTTGCTTTTCTTTTCTTTTTCTTTTCCTTTCTTTTTTATTATTAAACTTTTCTGATATTTGTACTATGGGCTACTGGAAAAATATCTCCTAAGAGCACCAATCAATATGGGTTACAGTTCCATGTGTTCAATAGGAATAGGTCAGTAGGACTGCCCTGTGTGTAATACATCCTTCTATTTTGCTGTAAGAACTAAAAATACTTTTCAAAAAGAGTCACTTTTCAATAGAGGGAGGGTGGAAACAAGCTTCTACAACCAGATATTTGACAATGTATAGAAGTGTATATAGTATAACTGTAATTAAGTGTTAGTTAGAAATGATTAAGCTGAAACGCAAAGAGATTAATCAGAATTAATTTAGTATTGATTTATTGTTTATTGTTCATATTGGGGAAATTAAGGTGAAATTTGTATTTGTTAACATGGAATAATTTCCAAACATGTGAGATTTCAAAATGATACCTTTTGTATTTTTATTACGACCCGAATTCCAGAAAAGTTGGGACGTTCTTTAAAGTTGAATAAAATGAAAACTAAATTTTAAAACTAAGTTCATCAAACTGACTTTCAAATCACATGAGCTAATATTTTATGCACAATAGAACATAAATAATATAACAAATGTTCAAACTGGGAAATTATACAAATTTATCCACTAAATGAGCACATTTCAAATTTGATGCCTGCTACAGGTCTCAAAAAAGTTGGCACGGGGGCAACAAATGACTGAAAAAGCAGGAACGTTTAAAAATATTCAGCTGGGAGAACATCTAGGAACTAATTAAGTTAATTGATATCAGGTCTGTAACATGATTAGCTATAAAAGGGATGTCTTAGAGAGACTGTCAGTACCTGCTCCTCATGGCACACGCGAGAGCGCCCGATGAACTCAGCCGCTCATGTAGTGCTTTTGATCTCTCCTTCATGCGCAGCACGGAAGCGTGCACTTCTATCCAATCCAGAGACAATCATGTGGTGTTTAAAAGGGACTCAGTTGCGCTTTGGATTTGCGAAGCATTAGTTTAGCCACCGGACGCTATTGCCAAGCCTTTGATTACCCGTGTTTGCTTTCAAGTGTTCTGAACTCTGTTCTCTTCTTTGCTATACATTGTGTTTTTGGATTACCTTTGATGACCTGTTTGCCGATCGACTTACCTAGTTTCTGTCCTTTGGATTATTCTCTATTGCCCACCGATTCTGTGCCTCTGCCTGTGTATGTGTGGGAATAAACTCAATGAGTTTTACAAAGCCATCTCCTCACCTGCGCATGTGTCCAGCCACACCCCACAAACCTGACAGAATGCTTCGCCGGACCAGGGACGCAGCAGGAGAATGGGAAGATGGCCGTATGCACACCATGCCCTCCTTCATCCTATAGAAGGTAGGATTGCACATCCCGGGACCCTATGATGGAGTAGAATATCTTACAGGCAGATTTCTGCTCCAATGCCAGTTCTTTTTTGAGGACCTGCTGGATCATAAGCCCACGGATGACATCTGGGTAAGGTGCATGATCCACTGTCTAACTGGACCTGCCTGCATATTCGCTGAGAGCCTCATTGGTATGGAGCACCCATGCCTAAAGAATGCCAAGGACTTCGAGGAGGCACTCAGGGTGTTCTATGGGGCCAAAAGGGAGGTAACTGCTCCAGAGCCCCCTCCAGTGCCAAAAACGTGCCCCTCCAGTTCCAGAAAAGGAGGCAACCACTCCAGAGACCCCTCCAGTGGCAAGAAAGGAGGCAACCACTAAAGAGCCCCCTCCAGTGGCAAGAAAGGAGGCAGCCACTCCAGAACCCCATCCAGTGGCAAAAAAGAGGCAGCCACTCCAGAGCCCCATCCAGTGGCAAAAAAGGAGACAACCGCTCCAGAGCACCCTCCAGTGGTGAAAAACAGACAATCGTTCCAGAGCCCGCTCCAGCGATGAAAAAAGAAGCCGAAACGGAGGCTACTTCTCCGGAACGCATGTGAAGGCCCAAGTCCAGGTCCAGGCAAAGGTCCAAGCTAAAGTCCAAGTCAGAGTGAGAATCCAAGCCAGTGCCAGAGTCCAAGTCCAGGTCCAGGCGGTGGTCCAAGCCTAAATCCAAGTCCACGCCAAAGCCCGTGCCGGAATCCGAGTCCACGCCAGAGTCTGTGCCAGAATCCAAGTCCATGCCAGAAGCCAAGTCCAAGCCAGAGTCAAAGTCCATGTCCATGCCAGAATCCAAGCCAGAGTCTAAGCAAGAGCCCATGTCTGTGCCAGAGTCCAAGTCTGTTCCAGTTCCTAGTCCCAGTCCCGTTCCAACCAAAGTTGCTCACAAAGAGACTGTCCACTTTATGGCCGAAGAGACTCTCCACTTCATGGCCACAGAGACTGTTATGGTACTCGTCACAGAGCTTGTTCCAGTATTCGTCACTGTTTCAGTACTCATCACAGAGCCTGTTCCTGTACAAGTCACAGTTCCAGTACACGTTCCAGCGAGGGCACAAGTCACAGAGCTCGTTCTATTGAGAGCACAAGTCACAGAGCCTGTTCCTCTCTCAGTCCCAGAGCCTGTTCTTCTCTCAGTCCCAGAGCCTGTTCCTCTCTCAGTCCCAGAGCCTGTTCCTCTCTCAGTCACCAGGCCTGCTACTGCTACAGCAGACGTCACAGAGCCTGCTACAGCAGACGTCACAGAGCCTGCTACAGTAAAAACCCAAATCACATCTCAAGCCACTAAACCCACTCCAGTTCCAGTCACAGTCTCGGAACCGGCTCCTGTTCCAGTTCCATAAAAGAAATCACCTTTAAATAAAAAGAGTCAAAATTAAATAAAAGAAGTCAACTTTAAATAAATTGACATTTTTATTTAGTTGACCTCATAATTTAAAGTTGACTTGTTTTATTTAAAGTTCCCCCCTTTTTTTTTTAGGTATCTTGCCCTTCTGGGCCACCATATAACAGTAGTGAGAAGTGTGTTGTAACTGAGTAAATGTACACTTTTTTTAGGGAAAAGTATTATTGGAAGGTATTATGCATTACAACTACTTCAATGAGTACAATTTGTTTATAAATATTACTTATGTATATTGTTAGGAGAGCAGGGTTTGGCTGGACACATGCATGGGTAAGAGATGGCAGTAAAAGTACACAGTGTTTATTTGATATAGGCAAAGGTACAAAATCAGCAGACAGACTCAAAATCCAAAGAAATAGTAGCAAGGTCCAGTGAGCAGGAAACAGAGCAACGTAGGGAAAGCAAAAATCCTGAGTCAAAATGAGATAAGTATACACAAAATCAAAAGCTTGTCAACAGCAGTCACAGTGGCTAAACTAATGCTTTGCAACCTGTCTGTGAAATTGTAAGAGTCCTTTTATGTGTGTGTGTGTGTGTGTGTGTGTGTGCATGAATTGGATGCACCTGCATCCAATTACCAGTCATGTGACACTCCACCTGGAAGTGTGTGTCGGCCATCTTGGATGGGAGCCTACTGAGAACTGTAGTCGATAACAGTAGTTCACGGAATAATGTGAAAATGTGTGCTGCTGTGCCATGCATGATGAAGATAATTGGGAGTTCAAAATGTGCTCTGTGTGTGCAGCGAGGAACAGATCATGACAAAAAAAACAAAGGCGCTACTCCTGGAGCACCCTATGAGGTTGTTCCATGGGGTGCCTGGGCCCATAAGTGTGGGCAAGGCACTAGACTTCACCACCCTGACATTTAGCCTAGATGAGGGCTTGAATACGAGTGTGGAATTTAGGTGGGAACTCGGGCATGGGTGTGCGGTCAGACTCAGGCATAGACTCAGTCATGGGTGTGTGGTCAGGTTCAGACATAGAGGCAGGCTAAACTGGGGACAGTGGAGCAAGGATGTGCTCTGTGACTGCGACTGGAACAGGAGCAGGCTCTTTGACTTGAACTGTGACTTGCATGCTGTCTTGAACTGTAGCCGCAGTAGGCATGGAGACTAAATCTGACTGGAAAACCAGAACGTTTGCCTTGACTGGAGTAGGCTCTGAGGCTTGAACCAGCTCTAAAACTGTGGGCACTGGATCCTTAGAAGGCTTCGTGGCTATTACTGGAACAGGAATAGTAACAAGCTCCATGGCTGAGACTGGAACAGGAACAGGCTCCGTAATTATAACTGGAACAAGATTCGGCGCAGGCTCCATGACTGTAACTGGAACAGGAGCGGGCTCCGTGACTGGGACTGGAATCGGAACAGGAATGGGCTCTGTGACTGTGACAGGAACTGGTGCAGGCTCTGAGACTGGGAGTGGAACTGGCTCAGTGACTGGAACTGACTTAGAGACCTTGGAGGCTGAAACTAGAATAGGCGATGCAACAGGGGCTGGCTCACTGACTGGAATGGGATGGTCTCTGAAGCTGTGGAGACAGGAGCAGGCTCTGTGTCTTGGACTAAAACTGGAGTGAGCCCTGTGAGTGTCTTGAACAGGAACTAGGAGCAAGTCTTGTGACTGGGACTGGACCTGGAGTGGGCGATGTGGCAGGAACTAGAATATGCTTTGTGGCCTGAACTGGAACATGTTCTGTGACTAAAATAGGCTCTTTGACTGTGAAGCCTGGTACTGAAACAGGCTCTGAGACTGGAACAGCCTCTGTGAATGTGACTTGGGCAGGTTGTATGACTGTGGTTGGAATAGGCTCTATTGCTGGAACTGACTTTGTGCCTGCAATGGCCTCTGGGGATGTTAAGGCTGGAGCTAGCTCAGAAATTGTGGAGGCTGGAGCTGTAACAAGATGTGAGACTAAAACAAGCTGTGAAACTGAAAATGATTCTGTGGCATGAACAAGAACAGTCTTTGTGGCTTTAACAGGAACAGGCTCTGTAGCTTGAACTGGATCTGTCTCTGTGGTTTGGGCAGGAGTGGCCTTTAGTTCAAGGACTGTAACTGGAGCGGGCTCTGGCTGTGTGACTGTGGCGGGTTCTGGCTCTGCGACTGTGGCTAGAGCGGGCTCAGGCTCTGCAACTGTGGCTGGAGTGGGTTCAGGCATAAACTTGGATTTAGGCTTGGACCTGTACTCAGGCATAGACTCAGATTCGGGCATAGGTGTGGACACAGGTGTGGGCACAGGCATGAATCTTGGCATTCTGGAGGAAAATAAATCTGGAACCCCAGCTTGGGAACAAATAGACCAGGATATCATGTGTTTGCTGATGACTATGGCATGGATACTATGACACTGATATGATGGATACTATGGCACTGATACAACAGTCATTGGACTGAAACATTGGAACTGGCTTGATAGCAGCTATACTGTCCGGGTTCCGAGACAGGAACTGGAACAGGTGTAGAGGCAGGCTCAGGGTCAGCTCAGACTTAGGATCAGGCATAGATATGGTCTCGTATTCAGACATGGACTTGGACTCAGGTGTGGGTGTGACCTTGGACTCAGGATGCAGTCTTAGAAGCACTGGTGATCCTTTCCACCACTGGAGGGGGCTCTGGATTGGTTGCCTCCTTTTTAGCCACTGGAGGTGGCTCTGGAGTGGTTGCCTCATTCTCGGCCACTGGAGTTGGCTCTTGAGCAGGTACTCCACTTAAAGTCATTAAGGAGAGCTCTGGTGTGTAGGCTGTCTTCTTAGCCTACATGAACATTTTGGTGTGCAGGCTGGCTTCACAGCCTGCCAAGAGAGCGCTGGGGTGCAGGCTGCTTTCTCAGCCTGCAATGAACACTGGAATGCAGGATGTCTTCTTAGCCTGTGTAACCGGTGGGGAAGTTATCCCTCCAAAATCCCCACGGCCAACCCCAAGTTGTAAGTCACTCTGCGTTGTGTTTTTAATTGTTTGTACCTATTTTGTGTGTGATGCGCTGAAGGAGGAAAAGAGGAGCCCAGCCTTTGCAATACACACTGCGGCGCAGTCCTCTTTACTGCCCCGCTCTGCTCTGCTCTCATCAGGTAACCAGCCGAGAGAGGGCCAGAGTAAAAGAGAACATACAACACAAAACAATAACTAGAACATTAATAATAAAATACAACAGTGTAAAATAAAATAATTTAAAAGTAATTAAAAATAAAATACAAAAGTCTTAGCACCCGCCAACTCTCACCTGCTCTCATCAGGTCACCAGCCGAGAGAGGGAGAGAGGCGAGGCTTACAGGCTTTTGTATGGGGCCAGGGGGATTATGGGTAGATAAAACAAAATAAAAGACTATATAATCAAATAAAAGTAACCACAAACATTTAACTGAAACAAAAACAGAATTTATGTAATTATATACATTTACCCTGTTACACAATTTTGTAATCATGAGACACTGGACACAGGGAGACCCAGCCTGCTCAGCAAAGCTACCATGCAGAGGTGTAATACTCATAAAATTGTGTTAATAATATGGTGCATGGAATTATTTCCCATGATCAGAAGGAATGACTGAAAAAACGTATATCAAAAAGTCAAGTGAGTGATAATCATCAGTTGTTTGTTTAAGACATGCCAGAGTGAAGTGATTAATGAGCAAAGATGAAGCTGTCTCTATATTTCTTAGCACTGATTCTAGAGAGGCTCTGGTGCAGATGCAGCATGGTGGTATGAGCTCTGAGTCATCTGCTACTGAGCATCAGACTAAGGGATGTTGATTATAAGGCAGACTCAATTTATCTTGTGGAGAGAGTAAGAAAGAGAGTATGTGTCTGGGACACAGAAAAACAGTGGAATAGACCGAAGGGGAGAAAGAAAATGTTTCAGAGTCTATAATGAATCTCAGAAAATCTCTATCTAGCCTAAAAATGTCTGAAAGATTTGCCTTAGTGTGTTGAAACACTGGTACTGTCGGGAAGGGGGTAGGTTTGAGTGGAGTAGGAAGATGGTATATTAGATATCAGCTCTGCTGACAGATATATGAAAGGGACAGACCTTAGCTGTTGTATCATAGTCATAATGTCAGGCTAGGATTTGATTTATAAACTAATAAAAAAGCAGTATCCAAAATACTGCTGTCAAAGTATTTTTAATTCAATTACATTCAATTCAATTACAGCCCGCCTTTGAACATTGAGTGCCTGTTCTATATACCATTAACTAATTATTTTACAAATGTATATGGATCTTTCAAAAGACATGTTTATGTTGAAATAAATATATCTATATAAGTAATGTTTTGTATTGATTTGCCCTCTTATGGGCATAATGCACAAAAATAGATATTCGAATGGTTCGAACCTATGTGATTTTTAGAAGGAATAATCAAACATAATTTCTGGACAAATTTGACTGCACTGATCCAAAATGGATGTGCCCCAGCTTTCTGCTTGAGCCCTAGTGCTGGGATATTACATTGAAGTAAAGGTGTTCCCATTCCTCAATTTCTATTCTCTGGCACTGCTGTGCTGATTAGAAGTGAAAGAATGTGTGAGTATGTGGATTAGATAGAGTGGGAGTAGGACAGAGATGGAGAATGAGAGGAGAATATAAGAGATTCCAGTACAACGTATTGTTGAGTTTTTTCTTCTCCCTCTCTCACTGCTCGGATCATTTGGCATATAGTAGTGCAGCATATGAGGAACACCTGAAGTAAAAAGGGTGTATTGTGTTTTAGGATCTGTCATATAGTGTTTCCTTTGTCCCAAAGTTCACCTCCACATTTAATCAAGCAATGCACAGGGCCCAGTGACAGTTTTTGAAATATAGTTTGCACAAGCAAGACTATTTAACAATTTTGTCTCAAAATCTTGTAAGGATTTTAGACTCTAGTTTTTCTTCTGTAATGAGCTGGATTTTAAATTAAATAAATTAAGTTCAGTGGACACTGACAAGTAAGTGACAAATTGTTGCAAGGACTACAATGACAGTGGCTATTAAATAACACCAAGTACTTGTTTTCATCATGATTTCAGTGACCAGGGCAGATAGAGTAGTGTGTAATCTCATCCAGTAATAAGGACCACCCTCAGGCAGTCCTTCCCCATTTTTTGCTGCTGAGGACCTGTATATGTTGTGTTATCTAATCAATACAAGTGAGTCTGGTGGTGTGTAGTTATGTGAAGCTTTATTTCTCAGTGTGTTTACCAGCATTCCCTGACCCCTGCCATGTCACTATCTGATGATATCCCTCTACCTCCTTGTCTGTATACTATTACACCACAGTACATTCTAGAAAGGAAAGGGAAGACTATTATTTAATTCATGTCACTGCACAGATGAGAACTTGTATAACAGAGGGGTAAGCAATAGTGTAGGCTGATTAGTAAAATATGGGAAGCACAGCATTCTATTATGGACTATATTTGTCAGTCTAGTCTAAGATTAACAATAAATGCAGACAATCAATTTTACTGTACCAAGACAATTAAAAATGACTTTTTGATCCATAAGTTTTGAATTAAAATCTTGGGTATTGATCTGCCCTTATGTTTAATTTTTCTGTCCTCATGAGTATGAGCATCAAGTCTTTTCTAAAATCAGATGAACATTAGTATTGCCTGCCATTTCTTGCCAAAAAACTGCTAAGCTGCTAGTTGAAGAAAGAAGTGACAGCTAGCTAGTTAGACTTCCATCCATCCATCCATTATCTATACCGCTTTATCCGTCTGGGTCGCGGGGAAGCTAGAGCCAATCCCAGCATCTTC
>JAQMYM010000023.1:4037875-4060911 GCA_030014255.1 Parauchenoglanis ngamensis
AAAGCACAAACTTGGACATATATGTCACATGATAGTGAACCTCATGTACCAAGGCTTGTGGGATTTGACAGCTTTCAGATCGGTTAAAAACTGTTCGTACACTCACATGTTCCACCATAAAAGTTGTAGGAGCAGGCTACCACTTTCATGTGGGTAGGAGTGTGTGGTTTCTACTCTCATGCAGGTGGGAGTGGGTATTTTTTAACTCTTGCAATGGGCATCAGATATGAAACAAATAAAATGCCATGGTTTATGCAGGACTGAGCTGGGTGTTTACCATGTTCCTTCAATCTTCTTTAGTAACCACTTTATTCTGATCATAGTCACTGTGATTTAGATGAATAATCTGTTTATATTTTGGAAAACACGAGGGAGAAGCAAAAACTAAAGGCAATTTTTAAATTACATGATAACCGGGACACAGAGAACCCTAGGGTTAAACCTAACCCTAAAGTTCTTCTGGGACCTGAAGGGACCTATTCTGGGGAATTTTCAAGAAAATGGACAAACTGTGAACAATGCAAATTACTGTGCATAGCTACGAAGTGAACTTAAACCTTCAATTCACAGCAAAAGAAGAAGAATGCTGTCCAAAACAGTCTTCTGCACCATGACAATGCACATCCTCATACAGCAGCAGTGACAGTAGAGACAGTGCAACAGCTTGGCTTCAAACATCTTCCACATCCTCCTTACAGCCCGGATCTACCAGCGGTGCTCCCCTGGCTTCGGGAGCAGGCGAAAAACTTCTTTTCTACAGGAATACTGAAGCTAGTTTAACAATACAACAAATGCGTCATCTTGCATGGGGACTATGTGGAAAAGTGATGAGTTCAATTGCTCATAGTTACTTCTATTAAAGCCGTTAAATCTATTTTGCCTTTACTTTTTGATTCTCCCTCGTAAAACAAATTATGTAAGTTCTTTGTAAGACATTAGATCAATATCAAAAAGCAGGTACAATAATAACTGCATGAGTAGGTGGAACCTGGCAGAATTCCTTTGGGAGCAGGGAGGAATGGTCAAATATTCTGCAGGAGTATGCAGGATTGGTCAGAATTCCTTCAGGAGCAGGCTGGATTGGACAAACTTTCTGTGGGAGTATGTGGGATTGGTCAACTTATCTGTGAGTGACCAGGATTAGTCAAACCTTCTCCTCTGCAGGAGCGGGCCGGATCTGTCAAAATTTCTGTCCTACGGGAGTAGCCGGGATCTGGCAAAATCTTTGTCCTAAGGGAGTATCCGGGATCTGGCAAAATTTCTGTCCTACTGGGGTAGCCGGGATCTGGCAAAATTTCTGTCCTACGGGAGTAGCCGGGATCTAGCAAAATTTCTGTCCTACGGGAGTAGCCGGGATCTAGCAAAATTTCTGTCCTGAAGGAGTGGGCATGACTGTTCAGTCTTTTTTCCAGAGCAGACAGGATTGGTCAGAATTCCTTCAGTAGTGTATGGGAGTGGGATTATTAATGCAACCCAGTCAACAAAGTGGGGGGGCCAAGCAACAAAACAAGCTTAGTAAAATACAACTGGATAAAAAGAATGGTGGACTTACCCATGGCTTTAGGTTTCTGATGGTCATATTCATGCTTCTACTACTGTGAAGTGTTTGATTTTCCCAAATAACACAGCGGTAGTGTTTTAACTGTTATATTTGGATCCATCAAACACTTTAGAACCAATGTAGCAACCGGTGAAGTGTAATTTGAGTGGTGGCAGGCAAGTGAAAACCAATGAAATCTCACACCAGTTAGGATTCATATGAATTTTGCATGAGATCTGATTGAGTGCACTGGAAGAGACAAGACATCTGGTGAAACAAGTATCTGTTGACATGCTTGTAGCAGTGGTGATTGGTGGAACTGAAGAAATAATTGGAATTTGCTTTTCACAAACATTTGTTGTTAACCTTTATTATCATTTCACACAGAATGGGATCCTCTTGAATTTCTTTAAAAACCCTCTACTGCACTTTCAGAGATTTGTTTATATATTTGAGATATATTGCCATTTTGCTGACTGACTATCTTCTATTTCACCAAGTGAATGAGGAACATGACACCCAAATCCTCTGGTATGATTTCCTTGGACAGGAATGCTGTATCATTCATCACTGCCTTTCAATCCAAACTCTTTATGAATCTTAATGCTGAACATATGAATTCATATCGTTATTCTAACCCTGTTGAACATATTTTACCACATGTGAACCTTTGGAAATATTATTTTGTTGTAATAAATATCATGCCAACTTTTTTTTTATGTAAAATGAATTATGTACATGGTAATAAAGAGTACCTTCTTGTACATCATAGACTCAGGGACCTTCTATTTTTTTTGCATATATAAATAAAATGAATAAATACAGCTTTTATCAAAGATTTCTCTCTCTCTCTCTCTCTCTCTCTCTCTCTCTCTCTGTCTGTCTGTTGTTGGCTGTGATGCTACTGGCATATGGGTCTTTAAATACTAATTGCCATATGGACACATATGGCCAGCATTGAGGAAATAATAAAGACAAACCAAATTGAGGGTCACTGGTGACAGACAGAGATTTGGCTTTTGGAGGACAAAGGGATTCTGGGTAATTTGGCAAGAGATTTCTGGGTGTAACTAATCTGCGATGGCACCCAAACAGGCAAAAGCAGATGAAGGCAGACTGTACACAAACACTTGGGCAGGAAATGCAGTTTTACAGCCCAGTACACTACAGCAGACAAAACAGGCTGCAAGCATCATTTATCATAGACATGGCATCCCAAAACTATTGTTCAGAAGGCTTAGAAAAACACACACTTTCATAAATCTTTCAGTGAGTGATTGATTCAAATGTAATCACATCGATTCAAACAAACACATTCTTTTCACTTATTATGACGTTATTGGTTCTCCAATTCAACACATAGTTACAAGATTTAAGACAGGATTAAACAACTGCAACATGTATTAAGTGTTGTTATTGTATGAAATACTATATAAGGTTGAATAAATATGCAATTTAGTATAAAAAGTTTGCATACCCTAACTTAAGTGATGAAACCAACAACAATTTTATGCAAAATAGGTGTTCTAGATTTACCTTTTTATAGTCTCCTGTTGTTCATTTAGTTTTCCTGGGAATCTCTCTAGAGTTGTATTGCTGTTGCTGTTGTTGTTTTTGTTGTTTTGTTCAAGCCTGCGCATGGTCTACTCTCTCGTGTGGGATTTCTGATGTTCTCCCCATGTCCATTTGTCCACAAGATACACTGTCCCTAGTGTGAATGAGTGTAATGTGCATATGTGTGTGCCTGGTGCCCTGTTATGCACTAGTGTCTCAACCATGGTGTATTCCTGTCTCTCGCCCAGTGTTCCCGGGATAGGCTCCGGATCCACCATGAAACTTCTTAAATATAGAAAAAAAAGTTTGTAAGCTCACATGAGGTGCTTTTTCAGACGATTTGATCAAACAATATTTCATCACATTGAAACGGAAACAAGATGAACAATGACCTGAAGAACAAATGGAACCACTACCTTTCTGAAAAAAGAAATGTAAGAGCTATTGTGAGATGAGAAGACCCAGCTTTAATTACATAACATCACTCAATGGAAACACAGACCATTCACAAATATACGTTCTGTCAATATGTATTAAATATCACTTCTATTTTGCACAAAAGTGCAATGGAAACCTCGCTATTGCTGTTGTTGTTGCTGCTGCTGCTCCTGTTGTTCTTGTGATTGTTGTTGTTGTTCCAGTTATTTTTCTTCCATTTTATGTCATGTTTACCATTTTCCTCATTATCCTGATAATCATAATAATAATAATAATTTCCTGATTATTAATTACCTGGAACTTGTCAGTGCAAACCTATGAACTTGTTAATGAAGATGACCAAATTTGAAAGCATTATTAAATAAACATGGAATTCTGTTTTATAGATAAACCACGAAGACATTAAAAAGGGAGTAAAAAAATACCAAGACAGAACACAATGCAATGAGTGGGAAGGTTCTAACAGGTGAAAGATCTAGCAAGGAGCTTTTTTGCCACCCCATGCCTAAAAACTTGGGCACAACATCTAAAAAGTTGAGTTTTATTCATGTGAAATGCAATAAAATAGCACACACTGATTCAAACATATTAGATTTCTCTGTACCACTGGGCTAATATTACAGAACTCTGAATTTTGCCTAGAAAAAATAACTAAACCTTTTGCATAATGCTTGTGCTGCTAATCCAGAGAAATGGTATTATTGCACAGTGCCCTTTGTAAATGTACCTCTTTTTGATTTTCTGTTTTTGGACCTTCCTAAAAGGCCAGGTCTTGAGGTTTTGTTAGTAATTTAGTCAAAAAACATGAGTCAAGGACACTAATACTTTATTCAGTGTATGAAGCTGCATACAGATGACTGCATATAGATACATCTTTACTCATTTTCTCTAGGCAAACAGTGTGTGTGCATTTCTTCACCTCTCTCTCTTGCTCTTTCTCTCTCTCTCTCTCTCTCTCTCTCCCGCATCATGTCTGTCTCTCTCTCCATTACAGCAGACTGGTAGTGCTTCAGGCTTGAAACTCAATTTCTCAGCCGTTGAATGGGCAGCGATTGCACAGAGCTAACTCAATTGTGGAGAGAGGCCAGCACAGTCCCTTGAATAGATTGGGGCCTCGACTTTAATACAACATCAGTCATGTAACACACAAACACATTGCTATTCCATTTCAAACCACAACACTTACAAATGGATGGCTTTAAAAGAAGGCTATATGCTCATTATATTGTCGCTGGGAGAAGGGGGAAAAATCCCATGAATATGTTTAGGGAATTTATTTATTTATGTTACAGTCTCACATTCAATCACCCAATGTTGGCTCAGGTTTTTTCTATTACCTCTCTATTATTATAAACTGCACCACTGTTTTCTTTTTTTTATTATTATTATTATTATTTCTTCCTGCAGCAAAACAGACAATGGGAAAACAGCCAGTTGTAATAACCCCTGTCTAAAATGTGAATTGTGAATGTATTGTTTGTTACTGAGTAAATTATGTATGTTGGTTTGAATTACACTGGGCTGGAGGGATGCTTCATGATTCCCATGGCTGTATGGCGAAACGGGTCATTTATTTGCAATTACAAGCTCATTGTAATTGCGGAGGACTGTGTTTGGTGACTGTCTGGCACAGAGCATGACCTTAATTCTTGTCAGACAGGTGCATGTCGAAAAAGACAGTTTGAATTTGCAGTTTTTCCTGGGGTTTTTTCCTCTCTTTCTTTCTTTCTTTCATTCTTTCCTTTTTTTAACCAAATGCAATACTGGAATACTCATTCATGTTAATACTACTACTAGTACTACTATTTCTACTACTACTACAACTAATAATAATAATAATATACTTCTACATAGTACCTATATATAATATACAGTACCTTTCAAATATTAAAAACAGAAAATAAACACCAAGAAGCAATAAAAAAATAGAGAATATAAAAAATAATCAAAATTCTAAGAACACATAATACTAAACACAAGCATAAATAAATAATTATTATAAAATATTTATAAGGAATTAAGTCAGTTTTATGTTTCTCCTCATCTTTACATTTAAATCTTTAAAGTGAATTTCATATTTCTGATTATAAGTAGTCAATTGTCTATATTACAACATTTTTATTAATACCTATGACAGGTGATAGACTATGTATGTTTCCTCTGTCTCTATAACATTTATAGGATTTTAATGAAAACCTATGACAAGGCGAAGAGACCATAATAACAATAATATACAATAACAATCAATAGATAGTATGTATATTTTTCTCTGACTCATAAATAAAGTCAGGTATATTTCTGCTTGTAATCCTTTCATGAGTACTCTAACCATGTCATAACTGTCTCTATGTAAGTTTAGAGTACTTATAATGTTATTATTAAAACCTATGACAGTGTCATAACACCATGACAGCAAAGTTATATATTTGCTATGTCTCTGACCCTTAAATAAATGAAATGCATATTTCTGTTATAAGATCTTTATGTCTATAGCCTATAGGGAAAATCAGGATTATGTATATTATTCCAGGCCCTTGTGTAAACACCAAGACTATGACACAATAACAAGAGTTGTGTGTATTTTCTCTGGGTCTTAAATAAAGTGAGTTTCATGTTTCTACTTATTATGTCATGTCAGTTCTGTAGTTTAAAGATTAATTTGAATATTTGTAAGATTATTGTGAAAACTTATGACAGTATTATGAAACAGTAATAACAGAGTTATGTATATTTATGAGTTTTGATGTTTACATCACTGTTATGTAAATGATAGACTATGTACATCCATCTAAAGTCAGCCAGGAAAGTATCATAACAATCTTTAGAACTTGCTTCAAGTTAAAATCAGCAATTCCTGTTGGAATTAGCCTTCCTAGGTGCTTATGTAGGTGTTAAGTAGCCCTAATGAACATCATCCTTCATAAAGTAGTATGGATACTGGGTTCCAGAAGGCACCTCTATTTATTCACTTGGATGCAAATTCAAAGAAAATATTTAATGTGTTTTAAAAACCCTGCAATGTGATAGCCGAGGTCTTGCCAATGCAATTCCAGCACATCTTTGAAGTGTAAATCAGTGTTCGCTGAGAGCAATACCATTGCGAAACCGTATTAAAATATAATTTCAAGCACAAGAACCAGACGCACTTCAAATGTGAGGACCAACACTGCAACTGAGATTTTATATAGCACAAAATCAACCATTGTTTTTAAATTGTCTGTACTCTTTTAGTGTTCTTCTCGCTGCATGTAATCCCAGAAGATGGAGAGACCGGGATCAGATGGAATGTGAAAGTAGGCTGTAAAAGCAGGCAGAAGGAATCATGGCTGATGTTGAAGGGAAGATGACAGGCCATAAGTTAGAGCCGGCTTACTGTTGTACTGTGTTGTTATTCTCTCATAGTCCCTGCTGTGAAGCACGAGCTACATTTCAAATTTAATTACCTTTCAGGCCACCTCATTAAGTCAGAGGTTTGGTGAAGATGGAACGTAATTGCACGTATACAAACAAGCATGTATACACAAACACGTTCTGTTGTTACTGCGCACATCTCGGTTTGTTTGAGTCTCAAACCCGCATTAATGCTTAATAAAACCTGGAGCTCAACCCTCGCATCCCAACACAACTATATATTCTACCATTTTAGTATATTTCAGCTCCCTTCAATTTTAACCTCCTTAATACAACAGGCCTCAATTTTAGACTAGAAACAGCAGAATTTCTTCGTAAGACATTTGCAGGAGCATTTACACAAGAAATGTGGTGTTTATGAAATCCAGATCTTTTAGAAAATGCTTATAGCCTATTAGAACTCCCGAGTTTGTGTAATCCAAATTATATGAACCTCAGTTGATCAGCTTCAAACTGTATAACTGATAACTGATAACATTTATTTCAATTACACACACACGCATTTAAAGAACATTTTAAGCGGTTCATAATAATGACTGCAAAGGATGCAATCCAAAACAAATCCAAGATAAATAAGACTAGTAATTCAGATAGGACAAAAGAAATGGCACCCTATAAAAGGAGGAAGAGTAAGTGTGTGTGTGAGCTGATGTGCTGTAATGGCTGAGCTGCATTATTGGAAGCTTTTATTCATTATTTTGACATTATGAGTTCTGTGAGCTTTGCTTTATGGAGTTTTGTGAGCATCAACGAATGCAAATCAGCTGTGCTATGAGCACACATGGTAATTTATAGCGGATTGTTATTTATCAACACACACAAAATCAGCTTTACTGAATCTTTTGCTAAATTCCAAAAAACCTCCCAGCACACTCAAACCACCACATCTTTCTTGCTAAAAACATCATTTTTATTTGAAGTATACAGTCAGCATGAGGCTCTTGAGCAAATCTCTTAACCCTCAACTGCTTAGCGCTGTGTTTGGATTGGATTGCTCTCAAGGCTTTTAATAATAATAATTAAAAAAAAGAAAGAAACTGAATACATTTAAACAAATGAAATCTCCGTAAGAACTACAGTATCACCACTTACTAATCTTTTCCATCCTTTACCTTAACAAAACTTTTTTCCACAAGTTAAAAAAAACTCTCCACGCAGTCATGTGTGTCTATGTGTATGTGTATCCAGTAGTAACTCTTGGGCTTTTGAAGTCTGCTGTTGAGAATAAGCTACTGAAATAACAGCACACTTAACCCCATACCACCCAGGTAATCCTTCAGCGTGCTACTATAAATGGCAGTTTATTCTGCTGCTGTAATGGGTATTAGTTGTGTTTTATGGAGTCGTTCTCTGTTCTGTGGCCTGGCGTGAAGGAGGTGGCTCTCAGCTCTACGGGGCATTGCGAGTTTGAGATAAGCTCACAGCATGAACTTAATGATTATCCTGAACACACCCAGCAAAAATGTATTACATAGCACTCTCACTCCAAATCAATATGATGGTCACCTACGCTTAACAGGTTTCAGGTTATACAATGATGAACTGTGACCAAAAGAGTGCGAGAAATAGGGAGGGGCAGGAGTGGCAAGAGGGGCAGGAGGAAGTGGGGGCAGGGAGGGCGGTAAGGGGGGTCTCTGAATATTACTGTTACTATAAAACCATTTTTCCTCTAATATACGGACCATAAATGTTCAGTTCGTTTGATTAATGCATACGGTGAACGGGACATTACTAACTTAATTAAATGATGATGGCCAACCTAAATATCTCATCAATTACCCGACAGGCCCATGGAGCAATTTCATTATCGTATGGACCAGTAAAAAGTGAGAGCCATCACTCCTGGCTAAGATTAGAGAAGCTATTTAGGGATTTTAGTATGGATGCTGTTCACTCAGCCATCAATGTTCAGAGCTGCTAGAATTGTACAATCTCCACAGGATAATGGTTCAATGTGCCCTCAATTCCTTTCTAGATCATTCCTAGATGAATAATAGCAGCATTGTAGAAATAGTATTTTTAAAGACCATTGAAAATAAGTTTTCTTTCTATAATGCTTTTGCTTCTACTAGTTTCTGCTGAAGAACCTGAAGTGTTATCATTCATTTTTACACCACCAAATACAATGCAGTGCAGTTGAGGACTCCTCTGAAATATGGCTTCTACTGTACTGGGATTTACTGGAATGATGCATCTTGGTAGTTTTGAATGAAAGTAGATCACCATGGAAATATTCCATGCTCTCATATGAAGTAGATAAAGTAAATACACTTTCCAGAAGGTAAGAGAGCAAGTTACTTACTTACTTGAGACATCTCAAAGCCTCAAGCATGCTGTAAGTAAAGACAAACTAGCAACTTGTAACATAAGAATACTGTTGCCTCATACACACAAAGGAGATAAGGACCTGCGTCCACCAATTGCTTTTTTTGCACTGGCGGAGTCTATTTTCTACATGAATCCTATGCAGTTCAGCATTGACAGCACTCAATATCCTCAGCGTACAGCTTTTTTCTCTCAATCTGCTCAGAGTGCTTTCAGTTGAAAATAGTTCAACTTTTGGAATACTGCCGAGCTCGTCAATGTCACGTCTCTCGCAGACCAATCACTTATAATATCAACCCTGTCAGCAGCTCTGTTAGGCTGTCTGTAAAAGGTGTTAATATGCATTATCTATTGCATTAATTAATTATGTATTAATGCAAAATGAATTTACCCTTCTCAGGGATGACCATTTCAACTAAGCATATCCTAATAGGACATAGACTCTACATAATGCTCTGGAGCACCAGCTCTATATTGAAATAGCTCCCTTTTCATGAGGACAAACAGCAGACATTAAGTATGTGTCTGTAAGCCAGCAAAAATAGAGACTTGAAGTTAACAACGAAGGAATGCACACATGCTAGATGTTTTGTGTAGCCTAGCAACAATAAGCACTTTAAGAGATGCATTCTGATGGACGCAGGCCCTAACGACGCACACTCGGCCGTCAAACCAAAGTGATAATGTCGCACGTGCTGATATTACAATCCAAAATCTCAGTTTTCCCTATCTACACATTAAAACTGAAAACAGTTTCTGAAAGTCTTCGCTCTGGAAGGACTTTTGCAAAAGGTCCGTTTTCAGCAACCTAAAACGCTGTATGTGTAGACTAGGCTTAAAATCAATCATAAAACCACAAACAACTTTGGTGTCACTTCACACTTATCAATATGTTATGGAGGTCCTCGTTCAAATAAAGTGTTAAATAAGTGTAAAAAAAGAGCTTTATCATGGCTAATGTGTGTTTGTTTCAATTGTTCAGAAATGCAGCAGGTGTCACACAGATTCATAACGCATTCATAAATTATATTATTCAGAGTTTGAACTCTTGTTATATCAGTATTTTACTTGGAGAAATTTAAGCATATTCAGAGTTGTGTTACACACATGTTTAAGTTGTTTTTCTGATTATCAGAAGTCCAAGATTACTGAGGATACAGTGTTCGAGATGGGGTTTTCAACAGTAAGCCCAAACCCGAAAATGACAATACCTTTTTTGTCAATAATACTGTGCAACATAAAAGCAAGAAACATTTTTTAATTAAAAAGAGTAATATGATGATTTACATATCCAGTGATATGATAATGGAAAGCATTGAAATAAACATCTACATAATAGGAGTCTAGTATTGCCAATATATTCCTGCAAGAATAGTCCTAGTTGTAGTAATTATCTTATTAATAACGTAATTATTTGTAATTATCAGATGAATCTGTAATCTGCAAATATGGTTTAATTTGACATTATGTCTTTTACCATCAGTATTTGGCAACGTATAAAATAGCACTTGATTCAGCACATACTATTATGTAGCATTTTAATGTTGTATCATAGTCATATGTGTGCTTATGCACTTAAAGAAGCCATAAGCCATACTAAATCACGGTCATGAAACTGCAATGCTTGCATGGCATGTAGACTATTCGATCACACTTTTAATTCAGTATTTTGTTTTGTCTAATTAATAAAATAAGGCTAATGTTTTTGTTAATAGGATGTGATATCTTCTAAAGAAAATGTACCCATGGCTTGAAGGAGAAGCTGACCGAGTATTCATCTACTGCACTTACAGATCATAATTTTACTCATAAAAATATTCAGTCCTTGAAATAAGCCATGCCTATGATAAAGATGCCATGTCCTCTAATATCCTAAATAATAAAAAATCTCATGTGTACAATTATTAATTCCTTACTATGGACGTAACTCAACTATGACTACGGCCCTTAGTAAATGTATTTTATATTTTCTAATGAGATAGTTTGACTAATGTTATGTCTGAAAAGTGTTCCAGGCATTTTAGTAATGGTGAATATCTCACTGTATGTACAGTACACAGAATGTAACTTTAATTTGACAAATGCAGTTACAAATATGAAAGGTTAATTGCAATGTATATGACTGTGCTAACTTTATAAATTATTGCATTAATTAAATACCCACGGAGGGAAAGAGGGAGAGCAGGAAATTGACAACACACACACACTCACACACACACACACACACACACACACACAGCCTGTGTTATACACTGAAGCCCCTCTGTATCCTAGTGTATTGTTTGTATTGTTTTATTTTTCATGTACCATGTACCAAGGTAACGTTTGACATTTGATACTCAGAAGTCCTCTGTGTTCAGACTTAAAGAAAGTGTGTTATGTATAAATCTGACCTTCAGCTTCGACCTGGTTTGTACCTCACTGGTTTGGTTTGTCTACAGGTTAGACAGCTCTGAAATATACAGCATTCTTCAAAGACTTAAAAAAAAGCCAAGCAAAGTGCCAAAATTCAAAAAGGCCGTACAGAAAAACACGAACACGCTGTACTAGTTATTATTTAATAATGCCATCATGTTCTTGTAAGAGTGCTTTAAAGTCCTAATCAATTATTGAAGCTTTAAACTCAAAGTACATGAGAATACACACATGCACACACACACATACACACATAGGCACTGTATCAATCCCCTCTCATTACTCTGCTCGTCTCAGTCTTTTCATGTCTCCAACCTGCTTTAATGCTTCACCGCACACTCACACGCTCACAGAAACATGGACACAAACACAGCTGGAATAAATTATTCATTATTCACCCATATTGATCACAGAGCGGTTCATATGTAAAGACCTTGGTGTGGCTTGGACAGAACATCACAGGATCAAAGAGAAGGAAAAGCTGTATGGTGGAGAGTTGTAGCATGTAAATTTATCTTTAAAATGAAGAGAAAAGCATTCATAGATAGAGAAAGTTATAAAAGTGCTGTGCATTAGTTACGAAAGCAAAAAAAAAAGGCAGCCATTAATGATAAACACTTGGGTCAGGGGTTAGTGAGAATGAGATTTAGACTTAATAAGAAAAAAATGCTTTCAATCCACTACCACTAGGCTGGATCTTAAAATATGGTCGATTTGGTGATGAGTTCTGTAAGAAGCTATTCTGGAAGGAGTCTCCAGTGTCAGCGCTTTGTAACAGTCAGAGGGAAAGCTATAAGTTTTCTTTGGGGTTTTTTCTATCAGGAAATCGTCTTCAGTCTTCAGTTTTCTGTCGTGGAAAAGTCTTCAGTATGGAGGAATTTGAGCTTTACAGTTTCTCTGTAACTATGTTTTTTTTTTTTTTGTCTTACTAACTTCAGGAAAGAGAAAAGAGAGTCACAGGCAGGTGAAGCAGCGACTGCTTATGTAACGTAAGAAATAACAGAACCCTTGTTTTGAGGACGTTTTACAGTAACAATAACTATAAATGGATAAAATGTACATGTTCTTTAATAAATAAAATTTGCACTCATTGGCTGCGGTATTAGATTATTCTTATCCAAATCTTTGATTCCTTAATTGACATTCCTTAATTTTATGCATCATGATACAGGAACATCTATGATACGTCACCTATGGGAGGCAAAGTCAAAGTGAGGATAAATTATTGTATAAAGTACTAACAAAACCTGTGAAACAAACCAGACACTGAAAACTAGAACTTAAATAGTGGTGCTAATCAAGGTGAAACAGGAAACAGGTGTGAGTGACATGTGACATGCCGGGGCTGATGGGTAGCGTAGTTCTGCGCCCCTTTGGTGCAACTATGACATGAAACTTCCTCAACACAATATAGCCAAAAGTATTTTTTCCTTCCAACATCCAAGAAAAGATATTCAGATAATGCAGAAGTATGTATATCGAGCTGAATGTGCTTTCAATCATTCCCTACACTGAATACTGAATACTGTATGCCATCCCCAATAAACCTCTCATTTGAAAACTATTTAATGAAATTTACACTCCCTACTTTGTATTCAAGAAGATACCGCTGCTGGTTCCACTGTAATTTTCTTTTGCAATTGTAAAGTTGAAACTTTATAATATGTGACAAATCTTAATTAACTTTCTGTTGCACTTGGAAGCACAAGCTATATTACACAATTTTTATGTCTCAGATATAATTAAGCAGTCATTTTTATAAGAAGCACAATCATTTATCCTCTTGTTTAAGAGCCTATACATCATCATGTGGCAGTACATTTCATTTTTTTTTTTTCCAAATGAGAAAGAGAAAGGAAATCTTAATGGTTTGATCCTGCTGGAATAATTTTAATTATGTAGGATTTTCTCTACATGATCGATTTGAAGGAAGACGTAGTGATACAAGTTATACGTTCGACTGCATTAAATATTTGATATCGATTAAATTTTTATGATTAATGCCTTGGAAAGAATCATTTTCCCCAAGCCCTATACTTTCTTATTGTTGACCACACTAACGATTTTATTCTTTTTCACGGAGATAAAGCCTTGCGGCTGCTCATTAGCCTTATTTTATTTCTTTATTTATTTACTTTAGATTGACCTTACAAAGAAAGGACCATCTAAGAAAAGTATATTGTGTTTAAGTACAGTAGTGCAACAGTGGAAATAGTTTTAATGTGCTGTTGGGGCTACAGTTATGTCAACTGTGTGAAATAATTGGATTTAATTATGTTTTGCCTCAATGCAGCATGCAGGAGTAATACTTAAAGAATAATTCATGAAGATGTGATTGCATTATGCACCCGCAGCTATAGTATTGAGGATTCTGTACAAATAATTGGTAGTATATTATAGTGTAATACAACATGCAGGCATACTTATTTGAAGAATTCATGGAATGAGGGCTGCACAGGGTTAGTATAAGCTTGTTTTATGCAAGATAAAGCTGTAAATATTTAAATATAATTCATGTAACTTTGATTACGTTATAAACCCTCAGCCATAGTGTTCAGTGTTTCTGTGTATATCTAGTAGAGTAATAATATTTGAGCTTTATGATTTGATTCTCAAAGCTCCAATTTAACGATCTAAATGCATGATCTGAAGCGTACGGCGTAAGCGCATTTAGGGCGTGTCCAAATCCATTTTTGCTAGTGGAGAAAATAGCTTCAGTGCCAGGCACATGGTTCAATAGGGTTGTACTCAGTCTCTTAATTAATCATGGGTGTGTTTTGGATGTAACATTCAATAAACCAATCAGTGTCATATCCCATTCCCTTCAAAAACCAGGTGTGCTTGTACCTTGGTGGATTGCTATCATAATGGTGGATTTGACAGGTAGAAAGACAAGGAATGCTTCTCTGCAGAGGAAACGGATCTGCTCGTGCACAACGTGAAAGCGTGCAAGCAGATCTTATACGGCAACAGCAGGATTCCGCCAATAACAAAATGATACTCTTTCAAATTGTAATCACTTTATTTTTATTCTTTTGCATTTTTGTGCATGGCTGCACATCCCTGGGTGTATAACAAGCAGAGTAGGCACATGTTACGCACCTGCACATATTGTTATTGTTATTTTGTTATAATGCGCTCTTAATATAACAGTGAAATACTGCGCCACTGACCTCAGACCAAGGTTTTTGTTGGTCACTTTGTTGGTCTCAAGATAGTAATGCACCAAAACAATGCGCCTGACCACGCCTCATTTTAAGACCAACACACCTATGGAAGTTCATTTGCTATTTAAACAAATGGATGCTGGATGGGAAAATAACAACTGCATCTGTCTCAAACTAGCAAAGACTCTTGCATCATGCTTGGCGCTGATATCCGCCGGGGGTAAGATTAACGTTGTTGTATTATTATGGTCGTTGATTATTGTTTGGTTCGTTTTCTGTAACAGCAGGTCTGACAATAGTTCCAGCTATAACTCAAATCATATGTTAATATTTTAATACAATGTTCAATCCACTAACTCACAGTCTAACTTGGTTTGAATACTCAAGTTTGGAGCGGCGCTTACAATCACAGGTTTGCTTCTTCTAAACAACTCCATACATCTCTTTGCAAACTTTTAGGCACTATGTTCAGCCTTTCATAGTTTTTATTACTTTCCTTCAGTCCCAAGCCTCAAGCAGTGAACAACATCACTTTTTTGACGCATGGCATGTTATCATGCAGGAATACGTGCACACAAGAAGCTGTTCTTGAACATAATATGATTTTTAGCCATGCAGGTTGCAAGCTCTTACACCACAAAAGGTAAACTAATTGCTCCAGTCTTGTGAATGTCTGGTTTTATATATCAATAAGGAGCTCCATCCTCTTCATTGACAATCCTTTCCAAGGCCATTATGAGAGTGGAAACAGGAAGTAACATGATGATTTTAACCAATCGTGTTACTCGGCATGTGGTGCCAAGAGTCGGCTTCCACGCCTAATGCAAACCACAGCACAGTTCAATTAATGCGAACCCCAAGACCAGGGATTGAAAAGGACCAGGCGAAAAATGGCATACAAGCAGTCCAGAGTATTTAACATGTGAAAATGACAAGACACAAATCAAGCAATATCGCTTAAGCAAGAGTGCTTATTATACTGAATATCTGTGACTCAACCGTAGGCACAAGGCTGCAGGTAATCAGTATAGCAGCGCGATTGCAAGTGCGATATTGAACAGTTTTAGAAGATGAAGTAACTGATATTTTGGCCACATTGTGGCCAAATAATTTATTTATTTTTGCTCTGCTAATGGAAATAGATTCCAAAGAAGCCACACTCACTGATCGCTAGTTATCGGCTTGCTACCTTATGTTGATGTGATCATTTCCTTTAAAGGTGCTTCTGGTAAAATTAGCTTCCCTACTTCTTTTTCATCTTCAACTGATGAACTTCTGAATTTTAAGTCAGAAGTTATATTCATGAAAAATGTATCCCTTGCCGCATCTTCTGATAATGTTGCTAACTCTACTGTAGTAACCATTTCAGTGTGACGGTCACTAAAACTGAAATTTATGTGTTGAACCCAGACAATATAGAACTCTGTGATACACACAATGAAACATCCTAGTGCGGATATAGGAAATATTAGCACCCTTGGAACATCGTCCAATTAAATTAGTGGACCGGAACTAGCAACTGTAGTAATAATAAAAAACGTATTTTACAAACAGGAAAGAAACATTTCATTTAATATTAATGTCTCCTTTGTCTCACTGATAACAGTCAGGCGATATTGCTCTTTGCGGTTTATTTTAGGCAGTTATGTGACGTTTTCGTTTATTAACTTTTCAACAAGGATAAGAAATTCTTAATAAGAAATCTTTCACTTGTAAACTTCAAATGAGTGAAAAATGAGATGCTCATTAGAGAAGGAGTTTTGATAGCTGCTATAACGTAAGTGATAACAGGAACTAACGTGTTTCATGGAAGTTGCACAACACTGAATGTAACAATAAATGGGTAAACAGTATGACGGATCAAACAGTCATCATGGCATAAGAGGAATAAAACACTTCAGGACATGCTGTTATAGAAAAACAATCAACTTCAACAGTGGTGGTAACAGTGATTCTACTTTGGGTCAGGCTGCATCACACCACTGTGTTGTTGAGTATTTTCCTGTAACAGCACACCCCATAGTGTTTAATTCCTCCCTGTTTTAGACCTAAGCTACATTTATGCCTATGGTAATATTTCAGCGTTTCTTTTCCTGAGCTACTTACCTTAGTAAATACCTTTCTTCTCATGCTTTCCAGACACATATGAAAGATCTGTGTGTGTATGTGTGTGTGTGTCTGTGTGTGTGTGCGTGTATAGGAGGAGGTGTGAGTCACAGCATCTAGCTGTGTAAATCTTAATGATATTGGCTCGATCTCCTCAGGGGAAAAAGCCACTCGGATGCCAGCTCCTATATCACACAAACCAAATGGTGCAAATGTAATCTCTCTCGCTGCAACACACTCTTCTCTTTTTCACTTTATTGAACCAGTGAGTTTTGTTTCAACTGCTGCCAATGATGCACCATTTTCATAGTGTTGTCTTAAAATGAATTAAATATCGCCATCATTTGCTGTATAGATTTTTTTCCCCTACTTGCCAGTTCACAAGTAACTTTTAAAATAAAGATAATATATTAAAACGTACAACATGGGAATAAGAGAATGGTGAAATAGCTACATGAGGATATTATTGTGGTGTAGCAACCTGCTATACAGTCATGGAATAAAAAGGGTCTTTAAGGCCATCTGTCTCTATAATCATAAGGTTGTACAAAAACTTTAAGGTTTTAACTGCACTTTTTTGTTTGTTTGCTATTTAAGTACAATTAATTTAGCAATAAAATGATGTAAGACAACTTAAATATAGTAATAAATTATAGTTCATTAACCCTATTATTTCTGACCATAAACAAACTGAAAGACAACATGGTGTTGATGTTATATATTTCATTCATGTGGAATTGCTGTACATATTTGAACCAAGCAAATTCTATCATCATTTCTTTGTAACACTGGATGTAAGGTGGAAATACACATTCAATGGGACGTCAGTCCATCATACAGCACCATGCATACACACATCCATACACTCATTCACACACAAGGACGATTTAGTCACTAAACCATGTCTTAGGGAGGCTGGACTAAACCAGAGAACCCAGAGGCGTGATAACAAGTGATAACAGGTACTAAGTATAAATGATCTAAAAGTATGATGTTCTTTAATTAATTAAAATGTAATCAGAGGAAAATCGCTGTTGTTTAAAGGAGATGGCCTACCCTTCCCAGAATCCTCTGCACCTGAGCGAGTCGCCATTTTCAATGTCATCGATATTCCAGAAACAATCCGCAACACTCCAGTGACATCCTAGGTCACAGATCTTAAATTGTAACATGAAATTGAAGACATTTTGTCAATCTATATTTTAAATTCTTTCAATCACTCCATTCTGTATTTGTATGGTTATTGCATTATAATGGACCCAAACTGGTCTCGACCATCTCTCGGGCGGCTGCGAAGGAAAAAAAGATAAGGCATATTTTATTCAAAGCTTCCGCGTATGACACGTGAATGAAGAAAAAGTTTGAGATTGGCTTTGAGGAGATCATTAACTGTGAATTTGCAGAGGTTTTGCTGCACAGAGAGTTAGCAGGTAGCAATAACCTTGTGCTTTCAAAACAAAAGCGATGCATTGGATTCTGGGAAGAGTGAGCCGTCACATTTAAAGGGAATAAAACACTTTGGGACATGGTGTAATTGGAAAATAATCAACTTCAGGGTGGTAACACTAACTCTGCTTCAAAGTGCCTGCATCACATCACTACGTCATTGATTATTTTTCTATAACAGCACACCCCAAAGTGTTTTTATCTCTTTTTTATTAATACTTTTCATAAAAAAAAGTCTTTGATACTAATATCTACATTATAAAATATGACCGTTCATGCATATTGTAGTAGGCTATTTATGTTTGTTTATTTGTTGTGTTTACTTTTTTACTCACTAAAAATAATCGCTGATGTAGTATAGCATGATATCATTTTTTTTTTCACTAAACACACTCCAAAGTCTAACCTTATTCATTCATAATAGAAATTCATACAAATTTACCATTATGTGGATCTTCAAATCTGTCCAAACGATTTTCGAGCTTCAGTTTCCCAGGGTTTTATCAGCGGATACATTTCTGTTGGTTACATTCATGTTGAAATTGGTACAACAGCTTAAGCACTGGACATGTTACATTCTGTGTCAAAGGTCTCTCTCTTCCTGCGGAAAAACAGAAAACCCATTTAGGCTGAAGGAGCAGACGAGGACGGGCCTGACAGGCGGGAGAAATAGACTTTCTTTTTTTAAACCTATCTGTAGATATTGGACCATGCTGGAGAGACGTCACGGTGGTTAGTTCTATGACTTGAGCTTCGTTGAGCTTATAAAAGCAGGGAGGGGAAAAAAAAGAAGCAGTGTTAGAGGGTAGCAGCAACTTTCCATCATAAAACAACATTTCCCCTGGAAGGAATGTTCGAGATTGCCAGCTGAGTTCATACATTTGAGAAATGTGCATCGAAGTTTGCTAGGAAAAGTATATTGCCCACACATATCAGTATTCTATCGGGATCAGAATGGACAAAAAAAAACAACTCTTGATCATTTCAATTCAGCTTCTTTCACAAAATATACTTCAGCACATTGGTTTTATTGATCAGGCTGAAAAGAGTCGGCAGAATCATTTGGGAAAAACTTTTACTTTTCCACATCCCTTGTTCACCTTTTTCTCCCTTTCAATTTGTCAGTATACTAAACGGTTCCCAATTCCCTAGTTTATTATCATCAATAAGTCAAATCTAGTCTCTGCCTCACAGCCAAATCATACGTTGTGGATACAGTAGCATTTCTGCGCAATGTAAACCAATTTACTTTCCTCTCTCCATTGCAGATGGTATTAAACAATGCCCTATGAGTACACAGCTGTCTCAAAGGGAATGATTTATTGCAGAGAGCCAAGTCTTTGCGTTGCTCTGTGAGGCTGTGCAGTGTAAAATAAGCTCATTTATATTCCATATTGCTGGAGCTGCCTCACTTAATATTCCTGTCAGCAAACACTGGGCGGAGGATTCACTCAAATTCAAATGCGGTATAAAGAAGCCTGTCCCTGGCTTTGAGAAGTGTACTACCATTATTAAACACATTTCATCATGTTGAAGTAATGTGTAGGGAAACAGGTTAAGAGACATATCAGGCGCTGTAGTTTGAGATTTCCTAATCACTGTTCTCCAGCGGTGTTGTGTTTAAAGACATCAGTAATCCACAATAATGCCTCATTAAGCTTTAATAATGTGCTATAAGTAATTCCTAACAATGCCAAGTGTCACTGCTTTTTATTATTATCCCATGTCCTGTATTGTACAACCTTGATAACTATTAATGACCTGTGCATAAATATAAAGTAAGTGTTAAACCATAACAAACATTACAATACAAATTCATAACTCCAGATTAATGTGTCTTCGTTATTTTGACATTAAAATTCATTTTAAATTTCAGTAATGAAGTCTGTAAGTTGCTTTCTAAGTAATTACTTTGGCATTAAGTGTTTGTAATGTTTCTATAATTGTTCCAGTTGCTTTGTGTGTTTGCACAGGTTATTAAAAGTTTTAAAATTTGCACAGTTTGGCATGTGGCATTATAATGAATAGTGCTTTACAACATGATTATAGTGTTATCAAGGAATTATTTACAGCACATAGTAGATTAATAGAGCTTTCTGAGGCATTATTAGAGCTTTGAAAATTGTTTACAAGGAATCATTACAAACTCACTAAGAATTACAAGCATGGTTATAGTGATTTATGAATATTTCATCTTTCTAAATGTCAGTAGAAAAAAATATATTTTCTTAACCAACATATCAGGCCTTTTATATACAGTACCATTATAAAGTTTGGGCATACCTTCTAATTCGTTGTTTTTTCTTATTTTTATTCCTTCATGTCTCAAAGTAATGATGTTCTGTCATTTCTCTTTACTTAGTTGAGCGGTTCTTGACATAATATGGATTACTACAGTTGTGAAATAGGGCTATTTACTGTATACCAAACATTACCTCAACACAACACAACTGATGATCTCAGTCGCATTCACAAGGCAAGAAATTCCTCTAATGAACTTTGGACAAGGCTCACCTGCTAATTGAAAAGTATTCCAGGTGACTACCTCATGAGGCTGGGTAAGACAATGCCAATAGCATGCAAAGCTGTCATCAAGGTAAACACTGACTTCTTTTTACCACTCAATTCCATATGTGTTCCATATGTTATTTCATAGTTTTGATGTCTTCAGTATTGTTCTACATTGTAGAAAATAGTCGATAGTTAAAGAAAAATGATGAACGAGTAGGTATGTCCAAACTGTTGACTGGACACTGTAAATACTTTGAGTAGTTTAAAAGTCTTTGTTTTCAATAATACTTTTTACGCAATGATGTGACTAATGAGAATGGCACTGCAGTGTCTTTTTCTACATGCACACAATTCATGTCACTTTAACATGAAGAAGTAACAGTACTTCATATAGCTTTATGAAATGTGTAGGTGGAGAACACGACCAATCCTGAGAAAAAATTGTTTATTGCATGAATTTTTAAACTAAATTATCAAATAGAATAACACAAAACAACACCAAACAAAAGTGCAGGGGAAGTGATACATTTGCTGGATCCTTTCATATAGACATCAATCTTTAATCTACGTAGCACTTCATTTACCTGACATTTATCATGTAAATGTGGAGCATTTGCCAGTCATGTCTGGTAGAGGATTCCAAGTGGGACTTGGTGCAAACTTTGCAGGTTGAAATATAGAAGTACATAGTAATTCAGGTGAAAAAATTCCAGGTATAAAATAACAGTACTTTCTCCCAAAATTGAGAAAATCCATGAACTAACTTGTTTCCTGGATGTTTCATAATATTAACTGTAACTGTAAACAGATAAAAGTATGAAATGTCATTGTTTGATTTCATTTGGTTAATTTAATTTCATTTGTTGAATAATTTCATTTGTTGAATAATTTCATTTGAGAAGAGGAATCACTTTTGGATGTATTTAATAGGAGTAACAGTAATTCTGCTTCATCACAGCACCACAATGTTGATTATTTTCCTAACAGCCCACACCAAAGTTTGTGACCCTTAGCTCTAGAGAAATATCAATGCTACAGCATACAAAGACATACTAGACTATTGTGTGCTTCCAACTTTATAGCAACAGATTAGGGAATAACTACATATGGATGCGATGGTCAGGTGTCCAAAAACCTTTGGCTGAATAGTGTATAGAGTTAATTATTCATATCCAAGGCTCCAGAGAGACAAAATAGAGATTAATAGGGACAAAGGCAGATTCTGTTCAGACTTCTGCCTTCCTTAAAATACCTGTAAATACCACTATTAAACGCAATTGTAACTGCACTAGCAATGTCGCCCTGTGATATACGTGCAGCAGACAAATGCTCTCTTCTCACAAGAATAATGAAAATACAGTACCAAACGCAATACATTAGCACCAAAGTCAATGTGTGTTTCAAATACTTCAATATAAGGACATTTAATATGTGTCAGAGTGGAATTTTCCTGAATGCACTGAGTGCACTGAATCTGTACCAATATATTCTTGAATTCTTCTTATTTTGCGCTATGCCTGGTTGTCCTTGCTTCCAAAACACTTGGTGGACTTAATTTACAACTGTCTGCCCAAGAGTGTTCGTTTGCAAAGCAAAGTGTCCCCAAATTACTTGTAAATTGCTGAAATGCATATTGTAAAATGACAACTTATTAGGACAGCTGTCGGATAAACGGGAAACAAAACAGTATGAGCACCAAATACAATCAGTCATGATTGTACTTTGGGGTGTGTTTACTTTGATTGCTATAGCACTGCTTGACATCCAACACCTCGACAATATTGGGTTAATACATAGATGGATGTTTTTAATTTAGAGCTGCGAGCTCTCTAGCAAAATTAACATGCAAGTGGTAACGTTTTACGTATGGATGGTGTTCATAAGGCTAAGTACATTGGCCCTTTATAAACACTGGCTTTGTAATAGTAGATTACAATAGACAACAGCTGTCATCTTCAGTGGCAAACACCTTTTTTCTACGTAAAATTCTGTTATGACCCTTTTCAGATTGGCTGAGTACTTCTGCTCTGTCAAAGTGACAAAATGATGAGAGTGTGACAAAGCTTTCCAAGTAACACTTTTAAATGATGCTTTGCCATGTGAAAATTAAGACCTAAAACAAC
>JAQMYM010000023.1:4061011-4076275 GCA_030014255.1 Parauchenoglanis ngamensis
TTATTATTATATATATATAGGTGAGGAGAGAGGAGGATTTCTATAAAATTCACTAGTTGCTTCCTGTTAAAATCATTTAGGTTTCTTCTGAATCCCTGAGGGTTCTCCATTTTCAGCTGCAGCAGCCATTCCAGTGTCTAAAACAGAAAAATTTAATTTTATGTTCTTATGTTTTTTAAATAAGCTAAAAAAAAACTGTTTATTTTATACTGGCAGGTACAGTGTTCATAGTTTTTCTGCTTGTTTTATTCATATGAAATCCTATAGAAATTACTTTATCTGGTGTTATAATTAATTATACGAAAACATCTTTTAAAAACTTTAAACTTTATAATTTCTGGCATGATTCACTTTTAAATAGAAATAAAAATAAAACTTTTTTTTACTCTACCTCTGCCATTTACTCTGCCATTGTTTTAATTTGGCACCTGAAAGACATCATATTGAAGACATAACATTTCCAGGCATGGAAAAGTACCATTTCAGAGAAAATAAATTAGCCCAGTTACATACTGTTGGTGCATCCTTGCTCCTCTTTCTTTTTCCTCGAATCATCCTTTGAATCTTCTCCAGGAGTTCAATGACCTGCATCTCATCATCCTTCACCTTATTATTGAGAACATGATACCTGTTCTCTCACTGATCTAGCAACCACTTGAATTCTGCTTTTGCTCCATCAATATGTTTCTCAATAGTTATATTTTTCTCTCCTAACCAATCTCCCCAAGAGAACAAGACCATAGTGTGGTCCCAGACATCGGGACCCAAAAGCTCCAAGTGCTCTTCCACGGCAATTTTGTGTCTCTTCAAAAATGCAGCCCCTAATGGATAAACCAATAGAAAGACATGAGGCCCTTCACCAAGCATCTCAACACTACTCTTGAGTTCCTGCTTAAGTTCATCGAAGAGGCTTGTGCATCAACCCATTTCCAACCTGGTATGTCAACCACTATAACTTGCATGCCTGCAATTTTGTTTGTTTCCATCATGCAAACTTCTGTTTCTTCATCAATTCCAAACACCTCCTTATTCAGGATCGTGTTTCCAGAAGAACTTTTTCCTGCCCACCATCCATCCAGCAACACGTTCTTCACGAGATCCATTTCTGTTGGAAAATAACACAAATCTTGTAAATTACAAAATGGGGAGCATGAAAAACACTAGTCCAGGGATCATCAACTGATGGACTACAGTCTGAACATGAACCCTGCAAAGTATTTCAGTTGTTCAAACTAATATGGTAGAAGAACTGACCAATGTATGATACAAACTGGCTGTAGTTCAGCAATTCCAGTTTTTAAACATAAACCAGCACATCTTCTGTAGCAACAGATCATTCTCAGTGGACTGCATTTATGTAAATTATTTATTAAACTGCAGCTGATTGAGGAAGAAAAGAGTATTAATACATCAATGAAGTGATGACATTTTTTTTGTAAGAAACAAAAGTCAACAACAAAAACAGGAAGGTCTGGAAGTCTGAAACAGAAAATCAGAATGACAGGGTGTTGACTGACGCACATGACACCTAACAGCAGCAAAAAACACACCAATGAACTATGTTTACTGCTAACAAGCTACTATTGCTGCTAACACAGAGCAAGACCCTGCTGTAGAGCAACTCCAGGTTGGAACTGCACATGCATGATTCTACAACACATTTTTTTAGATGATCACAAAGTTGTGCCAGCTTTCAGTAGTTGTCACTCATTAAAAATTTTTGATCATTTTACCATCCATCCCATCCGTTATCTTTGCCTCTTATCTGTCAGGGTCATGGGGAAGCTGGAGCCAAACCCAACTAACTTCAGGTGAGAGGTGGGATACACCAAGGGCAGTTCACAAATCTATGGCATGGCTAACACATAGATGAACAACCATTCACATCTATTGGCAATTTAGAGTAGCCAGTTATTATAATCTGCAGGTCTTTGAACAGTGGAAGGAAAACAGAGCACTGTGTAGAGGAAACGGTGTAATAAGAACCTTCTTACATCGAGCTCCCACTGCATCACTGTACCGCCCCGATCATTTTCCTAGAAAATTAGAGAAGAATATCACCATTTATTTTCTAAATATAGTGTCATTGGTGCCCATAACACTTAGAGGCAGGGTACAAAACCTTCTGAAACAGTTTTGATTTCAGAAGCCCTTTAAAGACGACTAGACAGAGAAACCTCAATGGAATCTCAATTGTCCACGGTGCTCGTCAAACGTGAAATAAAGTGCGACTACAAACCAAAACATAACCATTAATGATCAGTGAATGGCTATAAGACAGTTTGAAGTAAAGTGTTAAAAGGTAACCCATGTTTTAACAGTGTCAATGAGTGAGGAACACAAATTTAGCTTTTTGCAGTAACTCTTTTTGTGATTATAGCATAAACAGAAATATAACTGGATTTTTGTGCTTGATATTGTTGTAGCTGCAGGGTAGATACCATCAACCCCAATGTGGCTAGCTCATGTTTCACTAACGGTCTTGTTATCACTGTAAATATCACTCCGGCTTCTGTTATGCCTTTTGTAGATTTCTAGCTTTGCCTACTTTTTACAGCCTTGATTCCATTGTGTCCATTGCTGTATAACATAAAGCAATATACAGTACACTACGTCATGCTGCATAAATGCAGTTTATTGCTACCTCTGTGAATTATTCCAAGTACATAAACAGTATTTGGTATTTATGTTTAGATTTCATATATTATTATTTAGCATATCCTCTTATATGCATGGTACAATGTATCTAGAATTCATCACAGATCCATTCAATTTCAGTAATAACGTTATCCTAATCATAGTCAGAGTGGATCCAGAGCCTATCCCAAGAACAATGGGGCAACTCATTCACACTTAGGGGTAATTTAATATCACCAATCCACCATGCAAAAATTCAAAACTCTGTACAGGCACTGACCTGAGCTCAGGATCAAACTGGAGATCCTAGAGCTCTGAGGCGGCGCTACGCTTGCTGTAAACAACATTCTGTCCTAAACTGCATATAAAGATGAGGTGTAAGGCTTTTGAAATAAAATTCACCCACCTGTTTCAGCAGCTGCCATTTTTTCTCACAGTTATTTAGTGTCAAATTGCAGGTTTGCTAGTAGAAGGGTAGAAGAAAATTTAAGGTTTTGACAGACTTTAAAATCTCCAAATGACCACAGTTCTATGATACAGAAATGTTTCTACTTGTGTCCTCTTCCTGCATAAGAGGAACTGGAAGAAGCGCAAATGTTGACTCATAAACACATGCTCAAAAGTTGGCCCTTTTAAAGGCATATGCACAGGATGCACAGTTAGATAGGTACATTTAACTGGACAATGAAAATAAGTCACTGATTTGGAAAATATAATAAAATGGTAAGACAAATAAAAAAAAAAGACAGATGACACTTGCTTCACAATCATTAAAATGATATGGCTTACGCAAGTGTATAAATCATTGAGAGATTACAGGGGCATGTTGTAATGCAGCATTGAGTAACACTAAGGCATTAATGTGAGGTTAGGGGGGAGACTTAACTGATGATGAGTAAAATAACAAAAGCGAAGAGTGCAAGATTAGACAAAGTGTTCTAAACAGATATTTTGTTCATGTAAAGTTGTAAAATAAAAAAAAGAAGAAATGGAGGGAAAAAAAACCTTTGGGCCAGTGGTGTTATATTTAAATTTTTATCACTTTTTTAAAGTTGCACTATGTAGGATTTAGCGGGCTCTATTAGCAGAAATGGAATATAATATTCATATTTTCATTAGTGTACAATTATCTGTGACTACGAATCATTGTGTTTTCATAAGCTTAAAATGAGCCATTTATATCTGCATAGGGAGCGGGTCCACCTCTACGGAGCCGCCATGTTCTGTTGCTACAGTAGCCCAGAATGGACAAACCTCTAGAGAGCGCCTTCTGTGTTGCTACAAGTGTCAGCTTGAATCTGGAAGAAAGTACAATAAGGAAGATGAAGAAGAAAAAAGAAAGAGAAGGAGGAATAAAGAAGAGGAATCAGTAATTGCTGGTGCTGGATAACAAGTTTGAGCACCCAAAGTTTAAAAAAATGGAGGATAGGAAAGGGAGGGATATTCAGTTCATTACAATCAATTGAATCTTACATAGTGAACCTTTAGTTGAAATTATTGTAAAATTAGAAATGAGAAGAAACAAATTATTATATTATCAGTGAATATGTACAAATGTGATCTTTTGGTCTGTATAATCTTATTTGAAGTTGGGAATTATGTGTGCCTCTTCAGGGAGAGAGATGGTTAAAGTGTAAAAGTTTTTGTAAGGGAACACAACTGTAAATGTGCTTGCACAATTAAAAGAAAGTATTAAGTAGGAAGTATATTCTTCTTCTTCTTCTATATATTCATGCTCACTGCCATGTGGGGCTGATATGGACAGGTTGGGCGAGGCGGGGTACACCTTGGACAGGTTACCGGTATATCACGGGGCAAACACAGAGAGACAGACGGCCATTCACACTCACTTTCACACCTATGAGCAATTTAGAGTAGCCTGTTGACCTAATCCGCATGTCCTTGGACTGTGGGAGGAAACTGGAGCACCTGGAGGAAACCCACACAGGCACAGGGAGAACTTGTAAACTCCACATGGACAGGCCCCTGATTTATGTGTTATGTGATGTTACAGAATAATAAGAACTGGTAAAAAGACAAGAGGCAGGAAAAACAATAAACAGTTTGACATCTCTGGGTTCGAGTAGTATCTCTACTCTCAAGTCTTTGGTTTTTATGACTGCTTTCATTAAGTCCTGACTGAAAGCTTTGCTCTTCTTTGGAAGAGGAGGGGTGGGAAAGGAAAAGCGCGCAGATCCTGGGGCTAGATGTTGATTTGAAGAGAGCAAGGAAGGAATAATAGCCTTTGATGTAAAGGAATAAAAGGTGCAGCTTCTCAGCTTTGAAGCTTGGATGTTAGGAAACTGCAAACTAATTGGGGGTGTAATCTCAGAGGATCTGGAAAAACGTGATAGTAAAGGCTAACATTCAATGGATGTGCTAGTCTTATTCCTGTTGTGACCTATTTTATAATTCAGTATCAGTTAAAACAAAATATACATAAATCCTGCTACTAAATGGTGCACATTTTGTGCTGATGGGGGGAAAAAGGCAGCTCATGTGACCTGAACACTGTAGCCTTATCAGTGCTGGATGGTATTGATTATCTGATTAGCCTAGCTTTCTATCAAGATTAGATTTATTATGATCGGTAATGCAGATGATATAAAGATGTAACATTGGTGATGAGGTTTGGTTTGTTTTTTGTTTTTTTGCTCTGGAAGCAGAAAATCAAAAGAATTTGAGCTGCTTTTGCAGCATGAATGTATGCAGCTGCAGTTAAAAAGGGCCATCACATCACATCTCCCCAAAATAGATGTTATTTTTAGTTACACTGCAACACTGGAATATTGGCAATGACATATTTTCAATTCAACATGTCATCAATCTCTGAATCTCATTTTTTCCTTTCATGTTTGTTTTTCTTGCTTGTCCCTCTAACTGAGATGGGTCTATTTGCAGTCTTGCAGCCAACAAGACACACCCATTTTACAACATGACACACCCATTTCAGTACACAACACACCCCTGAAGACAATGCACGTTTCAGAAGTTCCTAACCCAATGCCTAAATTTAACCCTTACCCAAAGCCTAACCCCAACCCTAACCCTAACCCCAGGTCTAATAAGGCTTGCGTAGTGTGCAAGATGGGCGTGTCATGTAAGTATTATGCATTTTCAGTTAGACCTACTGTCCCTAACCTAGAGCAACCTATAACGCTTGAAATTACTCAGGACTTTCAGGGGCAGGGGACAACTTTTTTTCAAGTTTGAAAGCTGGACAAAAAACACCGACAGCAGGGTTTTTTTTTGCTGTTGTTTCTTACAGAGGCAGCAGCATTTACATTGTGCGCACCTTGCCGCTAATTCCCACAGCATTACATGTTAAATGTGCACCAATGGATAAGAAAAAATTTGTGAAAGCTGCTTGACCATGCCTACACACTAGAAAATTTTGTATTCATGTGCTGTAGTTTTGTATGTATGTGCAATAGTTCTGAGTTATGATTAGCATCCATTAATTAGCATTAACTAAGAAAAAATATATGCACTACAATTGTGTATATCTTTTCATCTTATCTTGTTATATTTGCCAGTTGATTAAATGTTTATAGAGACATTATGAAGAAAAATTAAGCTTGGAAGGACGTAACAGAGAATACATGGTGAGTTAGTATAGTTAGCTTGCTTTGCTAATCTCCAAAGCTAGTACAAAGCCTGGCAAATCTAATGACCAGTTTTCGCACATTATTTAGTTTTTGTTTAACAAGTTAGTATTAGCAATATACACATTTTTTAAAAAAGTTCTGGCTGTACTGGACAGTAACAAGTTAAAACAATAGCAGTGGCTACACACACACACACACACTTGCTAGCATGAATGTAGGGTAACATTGCAGTTTGTGACTTCCATCTTAGAAACCACGCAATCAGCTACATGCTTACTTTCTGACACCAAACCAAACGTGAGCATTATAGTGCAGTCAGTTTTCAAGCAACTTCAACACAGGAACATTTTATCAGCTCAGTGTTCCTTCTCAGATGATTTCTCCCATCACCAGCACTAAATTATGTTCCTTTACGCAGAAGCACAACTTGTATTTGCTTTAGCAGATCATACCTTTATGATGAAATGAATTATTAACCATGTGGATCGCACAGAAAAAAAAGCAATGCGGCAACTTTTTTTTTGGCTGCTGAAATATTGATTTTAGGTTTTATCCACAGCAAATCTCACCTCCTGCAGCACTGCAGCTCAACGCAGCTGTGCAAAAACCTATTAAGAAAACTACTGAAAAAAGAAAAAAGCCAGAATAAGTATGTTGATTGTGGGCTTTACAGTAATAGTGTTTATTTTTGTTTTAGCATAATTAAGATTGATGCACTCAGTCTAAAAAAATGCGAGTGCTATATTTATTTAAAAAGGTTATGTTAGATTTTTGATACAAAATCCCAATTTTAAACGAGGTGGTGTTGTGTAATTCTAGACCCCATTAAATTTTCAGCAGCCACTACATGAATGGCATTATTTAAATTATGCAAAGGCACATCAGTCTGCCTATTCAGCAATGCATAGTCCTTAAAACGGGCATGACATTGTTGAAATTTATTCCCAGTGAGAGGACTGCACAATGATTGGGGTCTCATTTTGTGTTGTGTGACATTCAGCAATAGGTACACACAAAGAAATTGCCCCACGACCACCATCACCACCACCCCCACACCCCATCCCCTTCACTTTAATTCACTCTGATGGATGTCAATTCTATCAGTCTGACATAAATGTTGAAAAAGATGATAACTTTTGCAAATGTCAGGTATGAAATTAGATTCTTATAACCATGTATTTATGCTAATTATGGCAATATTTGCATTTTATCTATACTAGCTAGCTGGTAGATGAGCGATTCATGGATATTTGCCTGCTTCATCCTTCAAGTCTTTTCATTAAAGATATTAAAAAGCCGCTTAAATGTTTAATGTTAATGTTACAAGTAATTAGATTATTTTCCATTATGGTCCATCATGTCTATGTCTACCATGTTTTTGGAAACAACTTGTGAGTGAATGAAAACATTCTGCTTAGTTATTTATTCACAGATAAAAAGGAGCTACAGATTTCATCAGAACAGGGCTCTTGAAATGATCCAGGCATGACACAATGACTCTGGATGGTTATGACTGTGGTCCATCCATCCATCCATCCATTATCTATACTGCTTATCTGTCATGGTCATGGCAGTTATGAGTGTGGTTAAAAAAAATAATTATACTGGTTCACAATAGGTATTTAAATATAATATAATATAATATAATATAATATGGAAGACACTCTAAACAAACACATTAAAAACATGTACTTGGAAAAACATACACATTAAAAACTTGTTGATATGGTGAAGTTTTCTGAAAGGAGATGTTTATTTAATATTTTTGGAAAGAGGCTTCAGCGTTAGTGCTTTGCAACAGTCAAAGGTAAAGTTCTAACTTGAATTTGTCTACCACAGGAAAGTCTTCCTGACGTACCTTTCATGTATCTTGGTTAGTTATGGTACAACTGTTTATAGCTGCTATAATGGGAACTAACTTGTTTCACAGATGTTCAACATTAAATGTTACTATAAATAGATAAAATGCATGAAGTGTTATATTATGATGAATAAAAACTAAATTAGTGGTAAATCATTGTGGTATAAGAGGAATAAAGCATTTTTCCTCTAACAGTACACCCCAGTGTGTTTTATACCTTAAATGTTTAACTTAGTACTATAATTCTTATAATTATAATATAATATCTAATTCACACACACATGCACATGTGAGTGCACACACACTCACACACCCTTTTTTTCCCATTTACTCCCTGCTGTGCAACCACACAGAAAAACTCAGGAGCCTCCTGTATAAAACCTTCCTGTATTTAATGTCATCGTTTCCAATTTATCTACATATTTTTTCCAATATGTCCTACTTATCATCCTTAATTCAGAACCACTTACAACTTACCAACCATCTCATGCATTACTAAAGGCTTTAACAAACTACAAGACCATAACACTTAAGAATGCCAATCAGTAATATGTCCTGCGCCTGAGCGGAAACATCCTGTCTATTTAAAAAAAGTATAATATAACTATGTTTAAAATAAATATATATATATATATGTATGTATGTATGTATGTATGTATGTACATGGCATAAGCCTATATATGTACTTCATAAGTAGTTACGGTTATATCAATAACCATTCACAGTAAATAAACTATACTAGATCCCGTGTTATGGTGCACCAAATCATTCTGTGGTGTTCTTATGAACATGTTATAATCTGTTATGGAACATGACAATATAACGTATGTATGTACACTATGTATGTAATATGTATGTTATGTATGTTATAAACCTACTTATAATACATCATGAATTATAAATTTATAAGCCTTTTTTTAGTCCTCTCCTTGCTTGTCTAATCTTTTATAATGGATGTGCCCACATTAACACAGTCTGCCTGCACACTGTCTTCTATTTTATTTGTCTACAATTCTCAGTTTGTCCTCAACAAACACAACGTGGATCCTACGCACTCACAACCTGCACGAGATTTCCACACCTACATGTTACAGTCGCACTGCCTCCAAATTCAGAAAGTAACAACCCTATGATAAGCCATGGAACAGTTATAATTTTGTATCTGGTGTATAAAAATGTGAGTGTATTTACGATAAGATTTAACTTTCGTTCGGAAATTAACGTGTATAATACTAATAATATGATAGGAGAGGTGTAATTAAAACAATATAAATATAACAGTATTAGTGCTATAGTCAGAAGAAAATATGAAAATATACAAAAATACAGTATTGTTCATGTGCAAAAAAAGATTCAGCAATGTTTAAAATGCTAATGTACAATATATGACAACGTGGTTCTATGTAATAAAGCTGTGTGTAATACGAGATGACCTTGGTGTTATGGTCAGAAATCATTAGCACACTGCATTCATGCTGTAATGAGGTCTCAGAGCTCGCAGAAGAGTGGGGGCAGGGGTGACATTAGTACAATTGTAAAAAAACAACAACACATACACACACACACACACACACACACACACACACACACACTCATACTCACAATCAATATGCTAATGCAACTAACATCATTCTGAGCTTCATGTCCTGTGCCTCAGTTTGTTGAATTAAAATGAATAATAATAATAATAATAATAATAATAATAATAATAATAATAATAATAAATTGGTAACACTTTCTATGGAGGCCAAATACAGTATATAATGACCTATGAATATAGTCATAACATGTTATGATGTATTAATAAGGCATTATAAATGTTATTGTAATTATTTCAATGAAATGAAAAGGCATTACAGATAATAGCCATAATGTAATGCATTTATAAATCATTTTACTTACATTATATGCAGTTATTATTGCTTATATTCACAAATTCCAAAAAAAAAGAAGAAAAAAAAAGCCCCAGTTTTCTTAGTCCAGTATGTTTAATTGGTCTTTTAAGCCAGTAAGAAAGAAGGTTTTGTTTTTGGTAATATCTCTAATTTTGTTGAAGGTCATATGTATAATGACCTATGAATGAATTCATTACAGGTTATAATGCATTCATAAGGTTTTATACATATTGTTGCAATTATTTATGAAAATGTTATAGTTATAATGCAGGCACTATGAATTAAATGTAAATTGTTAACAGAATGCTCTATAAGTAGTCTTTACATACATTATATCTTCAAGCCCCATTTTGCAAGTGTGATATATAACTGTGATATATATACAGTATAAGTCAAAGGTTTGGACACACCTACCCATTCATCGTTTTTTGTTTCTTCTGACTATTTTCTAAACTGTAGAGCAACACTGAAGACATCAAAACGATGAAATAACATCTGAAACATGGAATTATGTAGTACACAAAAAAGGTGTTAAAAAAAACAAAATATGTATCATATTTTGGATTCTTCAAAGTAGCCAGTGTTTACCTTGATTACAGCTTTGCACACTGTTGCCATTATCTTAGCCAGCTTCATGAGGTAGTCACCTGGAATGCTTTTCAATAAACAGCTGAGCCTTGTCAAAAGTTAATTAGTGGAATTTCTTGTATTGTGTCGAGGCAGTGTTGGTACACAGTATATAGCCCTGTTCCAATAGGTTAGTGGAAGTATGTAGTAATCCATATTATGTCAAGAACTGCTCAACTAAGTAAAGAGAAATGACAGAACATCATTGCTTTAAGGCATAAAGTGTCTGTTAAGTAATAAAAATAAAGAAAAACCATTGAATTAGAAGGTGCTGTAAACTAATGCTTTTATATAAATAATTACGACAATGTGCCTATTCCCTTATGAATACATTATAGCATGTTATGCTGCATGTATGCATAAGCCATTACTCATATGGCCTTCATAGACAGTGTTACCATGACTGCACTTGAAAAGTTTTGTGTCTTTTCTAGTAGGCTTAGCTTTTTTATTTTATTTGTTAAAAACAAATTTACAGGGCTGGGTTTCTTTGGTATTAGTGATATGTGTTGTGAGCACTACTAATAATGTATCATACTGACATTTCATAATGCATAATAGATGGATAGATAGATAGATAGATAGATAGATAGATATTTTTATGACATGTAATGGATTTTTGTGAATAATTTTAACGTGTACAGTTTAATGCATTATGGATGCATTATGCCATGCTATGCATGTATTCATAGTTCAGTATGAATATGACCTTTATAGAAAGTGTTACTAGCAGATTTAAATGAGATTCTCACTAAACAAAGAATAAATACTAAAAAGAGAGATTTATCCACTCTCGAATGTGTGAAGTGAGTACTGTTTAGAGTTTCGTGAATGACAAGATGCAGACAAAAAAACAGAGAAAAAAGAGAAAAAGAAAGCAAATGAGAGGAAAAGAGGCATTAGAGACAGACCAGAACAAATGAGTCAGAGGAATGAAAAGGAAAAAAAACAGGTGAGTCAGAAAGCCAGAGAGAGAGAGAGAGAGAGAGAGAGAGTGAAGGGAAAAGTCATGCAAAGACCACAGAAAACAGGAACAGTCGGGAGCGTTAAGCTTTTTTTTTTAATACCCACTTCAGAGTATTTGGTTTGTAGAAGTCTCTTCTGCATTAGAATAAAAAGTACACACTTTCACAAGCCAGTCTTGTGTCCCAAGAGTGTCATTGCATCAGCGATCATCATGTCATCATGGTGATGTTGTTAACACTGCAATGCTTTGGGGAGAATAGCGTGTTTAATGGACGTTGCTATTAGACAGGCTGTACAGCACACACACACACACACACAAACACACACACACACACACACACACACACACATACACACACACACACACATTGCTAGTAGTGCACAAAGGAGTTGAGGCAGTGAATATCTTGTAAATATATTGAAATTTGGAGATGTTTAAAGCTTAAGAGACAGACAGAGTAGATGTGTGTTAAGACGCACAGGTCCCTTGGTTTGTCGAACGATTGAAAGGAGCCGAAATATTCTAATTGCATCTATTCCATCATAAAATCTTGTTTTCCTTGATTACTTTGATGTTCAAATGGGAGCGCAGGGGCTGTTCATATTTATTTATTTATTTATTTATTTATGCACCACTCCCCCCCTTTCTTTTTATTGGCACAGTAGTTGAATTACACCCATGCAACCATGCACACACACCCAGAACAGGTTTGCTCATTAGCGTAACACTCCAGTGTCCCCTACAGGCATCAGGCTGTACTACTGATCCCAGCCACTCGGAGCTTGTCGTGGATTTATGACTCCATTCCCTTTTCTGTATGAAATCCCATTTAACTGTGTAGTTTGTCTCTGTGCTCCTGGCGTGCCGCGCCTGTGTTGTTTCTCCCTGCGCTCAGTCATGTCAGCCTGAGTGCAATGCGCACATCCATCTAACTAAAGACGTGGACCTGTAATAACATCAGGAGCAATTTCTGAGCAGCAGTAATTTTAGTATTAGTGCTGTGGTGGAAGCGAAGCAGGGCCATTAGAACCAGTGAAAGTATCTCAGCGGCATTTATGGAAACCTATTCGAGAATCTTGAGCAAGACCATTGAGCAAGTATGAGATAACTTCTGGGAGGATTCAGTAATGATTTAAAGAATGGTACAATAATATGTAACACTTGTAACAGTTACCTGACACATGACAACTATAAAAATTATTAAAAGCTTATTTACTAAAGTGTCAGCTATCAAAAAGACAGGTTTTGTGAATTTTCATGTCTAGTCAGGAAGTGTATATTTTTATTAAAAGTTTTTTTTTCCTGGACAGGTATAATGAAAACAACTGTTTTAGTTGCTCAGTAGTTCATATGTTTGAGTCATATAGCATACATAACCCTATCATTAGGGTTATGAATGCTATATGACATTAAGCATTAAGTATTTATAAATATTCTAAGCAAAATCACACACACACAAACACACACACACACACATACTGTGTCCTTGTTATTGGTGAACAGCTATAGTTCCTGAGCTTTTTCCCCCATACATTACTGTAACTAATTAATAGTTTAACCTTTTAACTTTAACCTTAACTTCAGTAAACAGAAGGAAATGTATAAGGTTGTCATATTAAAGCACGCAAAAGCCAAAAAATAAAAAATAAAAAGCAGTTAGTCCATTTTGGTCCTCACAAAGGGCTTAATAAGTGCAGACACACCAACACACACACACACACACACACACACACACACACACACACTCACACACACACACAAACACACACACACACACGCGCGCGCAGTTCAAGTCAAATCATTGTGAGTAGAGCAAGAAGGACGTATTTGTCCTTGATGTTCTTTAACTTTCAACAACAATGTAAAGGTCATTATGGGAGCACTGCAAAACAATGCCACATTCGTTTAATGCCAAGCATGGTTTTTACGAAGTGTATACACACACACACACACACACACACACACACACACACACACACACACACACTTAGATATGGATTTCCCTTGATAATAAAAGTGGACAGAGAAGTTGATGCAGATGAGGGATTAGTATAATTATTCTAATCAGTAATGAGATGTCTAATTTGAGGCTTCAACTTAATTGCACACACTAAATACAATATTTCATCCTCGAACTAATCGCCAGGCAATTTGACCTCTAATTAACGACGTTACTTTCAAACTGTGTTGTTTCATTTACTTTAATTTAATATTTTTATGTGTATTGAAGAGGAAATTGAATGTGTTGTCAGCAGTTTAATAAGCCTTTCAACTTTTATCTCATTATAAAAAAGCCATTGTTAAACTGTTCTTATTCATCCTGCTCTCTCGCTCTCTCTCTCTCTCTATCTCTCTCTCACACACACACATACACACACATACTTTTTCATTCCCTTTGACTCTCTTTTTCTCTCACATACACACTCTATCCATCTCTCACATACATACATACAGTCTCTCTCTCTCTCTCTCTCTCTCTCTCTTCCTCTCTCATATATATATATATATATATATATAAAATACATATACATGTTCTCTCTGTCTCTCTCTCTCTTGCATACCCTGCCTCTCTCTCTCTCTATCTCTCTCTCTCGCTCTCTCTTTCTCTCTAAAATAATTGTAATAAGTAAGCAACAGCTCATAGAGCTGTCAAATACTAATCAAAATACTCACAATGCCTAAAGCATATTCCTTCCACAGTCAGGAAAACAGTGAAAATGAAAAAAAAAATCTGCTTTAATCAGTCAGAATGCCGGACACTGTAATCCCATTACAACAAATCACATCTATACCATGGTAGAGTAATGGTCTTTTAAAACCTTTAGCAGTTTACAAATTTCTTCTGCTTTCTTATTCATACTGGCAAATGCCCCACTAATATCTGCACTAGATAAGAATTGCTGTAAATTTTCATAAAAACATGGGATGACAGTAAAGTAAAATTTACAGTAAACAGCTGTTAAAGTACTGTTACATAGTTTAAAATGACACATTGCATTTGTAAGATACAGCTGACCTGAGGGATCTTGCTCATGAACCCAGTTAAAGTAGTTTGGTGGTGCTGGGCTCTGAACATTTAACCATCTTCTCTGCAAAGCAAAGCCTTACCCACTGAGCCACCACTACTAGTGGAACCAGCTTGCACTGATTCAAGGCAATCATTTAATGGAGTTAATTCGGTGTTAGAAGTAGCTGAATCAATGCAAGCTAGTTGCAGTGGTGTTGTGGTGGCTTAATGATCAAGGTGTTAAGACAGCGCAGAAGGTTGTGTATTCAAATCCCAGAACTAGCATGATTGGGTAAGACCCTCAAGCTTCAGCTCAACTGTATACTGTATCAGCCAAATTTGTTATTTTATATAACATTAAGATATTACTGTACTTCACTTAAGCCAAGCTACCAGTAAATTACTGTAAAGAATGTACAGCAATCTTTTACAGTGAATATATTTACATCTGATTGTGATATGATTTCTCTTATGGTGGCACGGTGGTGTGGTGGTTAGCACTGTCGCCTCACAGCAAGAAGGTTCTGGGTTCGAGTCACCCAGGGTGCCTTTCTGTGTCACGTTTGCATGTTCACCCTGTGCATGCTCCGGGTGCTCCGGTTTCCTCCCACAGTCCAAAGACATGCAGATTAGGTCACCTGGCTACTCTAAATTGCCCATAG
>JAQMYM010000023.1:4084394-4113964 GCA_030014255.1 Parauchenoglanis ngamensis
ATAAATGACCAAGTATAATATTTTCATCTCATTTGTTTGACTGGGTTCTCTTTATCTACTTTTAGGACTTGTGTGAACATCTGATGATGTTTTAGGTCATATTTATGCAGAAATATAGAAAATTCTAAAGGGTTCATAAACTTTCAAGCACAACTGTATCTTAGAAATTTGGGGGAGGGTGGCTCTGGTGGCATGGAGATGAAAAGTCCTTGGCAGATGTGACAACAAGTCTAATTAGCTGTTAACAAAGCAGATTATTTCTTATGTCTTTTGTGGAACCAGGAACAACAGCACCACCAACACTGGGGCTGATTTCTTTCTAGCCTAGACTGTCTGCTGTCAGATGAAACACACCATAGATTTAATTTGTATTTTGTCTAATTTATTTAATCCCACTTCTCATCCATGACACATCCATAATGCACATGAGATAATTACGAACAAGATGAATTCGATTTCTCAATCATTGACTTGAAATTTTTCAGAATGCCATTCGAGGGAGAACTAGAAATAAATATAATAAGAAATCAATGTTCAAGTTATATCAAGGAACAAACAACAGAACTATAATAAAAGAGCTGGTGAACAAACAGCACTTTTCTGTTTTTCTGTTTACCACCATGGCCATCGCCGTCAGTACTGTCATTATTGCCTAGCAATATTACTCTTTCGGAGACCATATGGCACTGATTTCATTTAGAAGACTTGAATCATCTGTAATGAAAACCTTATTTTATGTAGTGAAAAATATGATTCCATCTACTGCAATATATGAAAACATTTGACTTTATCAATGAGCTATATACAACAAGTTGTGCCATTTGAGTGCCTTTGCATGACTACCATGGCGGTGTGTGTGCACTGTGTTGTAGTAGACAGTTGGAACGTTCCTCTCCACCACCGCCGCCAAACCGCCATGACCAGAGACAACAGGAAACAGCTCAGGGGAAAGGAATACTCTATATAATTCCATCCTTTCTGACATTTAAGCCATTTGGATCATAATTCAAAGCAATACAAAATGTAAATGATCATAAAATGTCTTTCTTTAGCTGTATTCACCCTATTTAGATTGTCTGATTGTTCATTGTCTTAATGGGGGTTCATGTTTCTTGACCCCCCCTATAGGGTTTTAGGGTCACCAACCATAGGAATAAGTATCTGTGGGAAACTGTTGCATTGCATTGATGTGAGCCGTGATTACATTGTTAAATTCTTTAATATTTAAACATACAATAACCACACAGTACAAAAACAGTTAGCTTTCTCTAAAGCATACACCATATTGTGCTTAATGAGATAGTTTGGCAATACTACTTTTACATTGGTGATGGCAACTATGTTTACCAAGGCATGAATACAATCATGATCCTTAAAAAATAGCAATCATGGATAGTGTTTCCTAGCTATAATTCAATGAGAGTGTTTCTGTGTGTAATAGCTTAATGACTATGATGAGATCCCATGCTAAAAAGCTCAACCTTAATGATTTCATAATTGTAACTGATTAGCAATAGAACCTTTTCAGCCCTGCCATGATCCAATATCATGACTAGTCATAACTTCCAAACACAATCATTAGCTAGGACTTCATGTGTGCAATCTATATCACTCTGTTTTTTGAAACTGCTCATCCTAGTGACTCAGTAGACATGGTGTATTCACTACGCACATTCATTCTCTTCATCCATCCATGCTAGTTCAGCTCCATGTGACAGGTGGCATCAGTATTCTGTTCATGCCTGCACTGCATGAAGCTCTGACTGTAATCAGAAAGCTCCCTTTAAGCTTATTCACTGCGAACGAAGAGCCTGATCCATCCACTTGGCTCATCGGATAAATAAAAGAGTTTAGCCTGCGGCCATTATGAGAGCATAAACCCGGAGAGCATTTCTGCAGGTGATTAGAACAATGACGGCGAGATACAGACAGTGAGCGAGAGATGGAAAGCGATAGACAGAGAGGATGTTGTTCTACACAGTGCTGCTAAGTAATGAACTTAGTTGAAGTGATGTACTTGGGGGGATAAGAAAAGTGTAGGCCAGATCGATCACTAACAGCATGACTGACACGAAGAGACAAGATAGCCTGGTGTGAGAAATGTCTGACAGGTTCTTCCCTCACCTCCATCGACTACAATAAACACAAATACACACATATCAAGTATGAAGACACTGTGTTTCACTATGTGTACGCTTACACTATAGACAGAAGATATGCTATAAAGCTGAACTTATATCAATAAAATTATAATTATACCTAATCTGAGCACTATTATTATTATTATTATTATTATTATTACTATTATTATTATTATTGAATCTTGCTAGCATTTTCTTTTAGAGTATGGTAATGCCCTAGAATTTACTTTAGGTAGCCATGTTGTAATTTTAAATTTTAGATACTTTGCATATCTGTACGAATATATAGGTACTAATGTAAAAAATATCTGAAGTAACATAACACTCCTACCCAATTACTGTAAAAACATAGACAGAGTAATGTCTCTAAAAAGTGACGCAACTACAGGTCTAGCGCCCCTGCTGGCTGGCTGCTGTATAACGTGTAGCCCTGGCCATCCCCATGGGTTTCAATGACAGTCTTTCCATATACAGTGTCTAATTCAAACAGTTAGTTTTCCCTATTCTGATATCTGCACATTTTTTTTAGTTTTCCCAGAAATTAGTTCTTAAAACATTACCCTCCTAAGAAGGCGTGGATGCACTTGGGAATAAAGTGATCGACAGCCTTCACCGGAAGAGGAATTTAACTGTTAAATTTTATTTACGTTTATTATTATTTATGTTTCCATGCGCTGGACCTTGGTATTGGGAGAAGGGAGTGGGCATACCAAATAATTACGTGTATCTGACTTCGATTCTCGTCTCTGTTACAAATACTCTGGCTCCAGAAAGCAGCAGAAACTTGTTTTGTGGACGTTCCACAACATTAACAATAAATGAAAACATTGCAATAGTTAGAAAATTGTTGTGGTCTGAGAGGAATGAAACACTACAGATCATGCTTTTACTGAAAAATAATCAATTTCAGAGTGGTATTAGTAATACACCAACACACACCACAACACCATTGATTATTTTCCTGTAACAGCACGCCTCATTGAGTTTTATTTCTCACATAATAAATGTTTTATAATTAGATAAAATGATAAAATTATTTCACTTACCTGAAAGTTATTAATAAAGACATCCAATTATGGAATTTAGCATCATGTCTTGAGGTATGGCTGGTATTTAATATTAGTTACTGTGTACTTACATTTCCAGCTTACTTTTATGTTTACAAATTATTTGTTCATATTAGAGTCATTTTTGCACTTCAGCACCAAGTACCATGTAAACCTTACAGTTATCACTAAAGGTAATATGTACTTTAAAATACATCATGTGTAATACATACGATGACATTAGTATTCGATTGTCTTCATACATAGCTTTCATATGAAATTTCATTTCAGATGTGACTCTACAAAATGAGACAGAAAATGGTGTTTATGTCATGTGTACATGGTCATCATGATCTAAATGAAAAACTATCAAACACTAACAGCCATCAGGGGTCAATACAAACTGACACGCTGTCCGTTATATTTGGGTGTTCATGATTTTTTTTTCTCCCTATAACAAAGGAGTTGCTAATGCAATAACACAAGCAGTAATGAGTGTTAGTCATTAGAGATGCAAATCGTTCTGCTGGACTCCACTGAGACTGCAATCAGCGCAACATTACACAAATATAAACACATTATCCCTCATTATAGAGCAAAGGCAGCTTTCTGACTCCATCAAACACACACACACACACACACACACACACACAATGGACCTAATCCAGCTGGTTGCCATGGATTCACTGGGGAAGGAGGGTGAAAAACTGAGAGAATGCATAAATAAAACAGACATGGACTCTGTGTATGTGTGTGTGCATGTGTACATGTATGTGTGAGCATATGTGAGCATGTTTGTGCATGTGTGAGCATGTGTGAGCGTGTGTGTGCATGTGTGTGCATGTGTGTGCGTGTATGTGCGTGTGAGCATGTGTGTGTGCATGTATGCATGTGTGAGCATGTGTGTGCGTGTAAGCAGGTGTGTGTGTGTGCATGTGTGAGCGTGTGTGTGTGTGAGCATGTGGGTGCGTGTGTGAGCATGTGTGAGCATGTGTGTGAGTGTGTGCATGTGTGTGCACGTGTGTGTGTGTGTGTGTGTGTGTGTGTGTGTGTGCACCTGGACTGTGTGTTTCTATTTTCTACATCTACATACATAAAGTTCCAATGTTTGGTGTTAAGGCAGTCATGTATGATGTGTGTGTGTGTGTGTGTGTGTGCATCACAAATGTCACTTTTATTTTTTTACTGGTGTGTGTGTGTGCTTATATGTACAATGCGAACATATGCTTCCCTGTTTTTTCCCTGAGCTACAGAACATTGCACATGAATTCTGAGATAATCTAAAAGGACGTAGGTGATGTACTTTTGAACCCCGAGGCCACAACTTTCCTACATCCAGTTGAATCCACACAGAATAAAATATCACTGATTGTAGAGGTCAACAAGATCAAGGGCACTAAAACAGACATGGTCGGTAAGATCAGATTTTTCTAGATAGTCCCAAAATTTAAAAAGGATCATAAGCATAAGTTTTGTGTTTGATTACGAAATATGAAGCTTGAAATAAGCTTCAGTACCCAGGGGCAATAACAACTTGTTATAAGCCACAAGTGTTCATTTTATTGATGTAAATTTAAAGACCTTTGAACTAACTGGTCTGTAAACGAGGCATAAAATTTGCACTTAACCTGGAGTAGGCGTACAGGCAAATTCTAGACCATTTCCATGGTAATTGTTTTAAATATTAGTCAGTTCATTACATTCATGCATCTGGTTTCTTTAGGCTTAAGTTCACTCTTGACAAAATACATTCTGACACACCTTTATATGGTAATGACATGAAATTGGAAATGTGAAATCAGAATTAGGTCAGCTTTTACATCGATCAAACCCAAAATTCTTCTTATTATAATATAATCTCTTCAGGAATTGTGATTTTGTAAGATTTCTGCATGTTTACGTGGAGTCATTGATTGTTATCATCGAAATAGTTTCAGGCTCAGAAGCTCCTCCCACAGCCTGCAGAGCATCTGATGTCATCTGTTGTACACCTCTCTGGCTATAAGCTTCAGAATCCTAAAGGCTGCAATCTGATTGGGTCTTCACTATTCAGTGTGTGGATATTTATGTAAGTGGTGTCTAAAGGATAAATGAACTTAGGTAAGGTATAATGAATACACTGACAAGTTCACAGCATCGGTTCCTTAAAAGGCACAAGACTTCTCCCTGTGAAAGAACACATTACTTAGTTACTGTAGTGATTCTCTAGTGAAAGATAGAAGTCTGGTATATGAGAAGTCTTTATGAACATTAACTAACGTATGTTAACTCAACTTGTTAACAAAATGACAAAATTCACCTTCAGTAAGTGCATGATCCTGATTACGGGCGGGGATTAGCCTAACCCAGGATCATGGACCAGTGTTCAAGGATTTAAAAAAACTTTTTAGTCTTAGTTACTTACTGAAAATTGTAGTTACATTTTAGTCTTTCTGTTTGTTTTAGTCAAGATTTAGTCAATGGAACTCAGTTTTAATATTAGCCTGACTTTTGTGAATGTTTTAGTCATAGATTTTTCAAACAGTTTCATGACACTTGTTGTAAAATGTGCCCTGTAGCTTTAAGACAAGCTATGCTGTTGATAGAGAAGTTATTTGGAGTCAGCCATGACTCACGTTACTGTTTGGCTAGTTTCGATGGCATTTTGTACGTTGTGACAATGACTGCCAATTTTATATAAATATGTTATTTCCTTCAGACCAACGCTGTGTATGTGTTCTGAATCATATACCTGTTAGAATCCAAGAGCATTGTCAAAGCTGTTACCCAGCCTCGTGAGCTGGATTCCCTCGCTTCCCAACTACACTCAGGAACGTAAAACAGGGTAATATATTATAAATATATTATTAATAAAAAAAAAGTGCTGAAGGATATTTTTCCTGGTTGTAAAATTTCCCTTGAGAAGTAAACTAGGTTGTCTCCCCAAACAGTGCCAGATATTTCATCTCGTCTTTACTCTACAGGGCATAATGAACAGAGATTCCACTGTAATTTTCCTTATCAAATATTTTCTTCATTTATACTGTAGTTATAATAGTCATGAAATTAAAAGGTTGACAAATACTTATTATCAAGATTTTCCACAAAATGAACACTGACATTGTGCATTAGGCAGGAAGATGCACTGGAAGGGACAGCAATCCATTGCAGAGCAACATACACACTAACTCACAAATAGAGGAAACTTAAAGTTGCCAATCTATTTATTAGTGTGCTTTTGTGAGGTGCGAGGAAACCGGAGAACATGTAGGAAATCCACATGGACACAGCGAGAGCATGCAAAATTCCACACAGACGGTAACCTGAACTCAGGATCGAATCAGGAACCTTGTAGCTGTGACGCTTCAATGCTACCAACTATATTGTGGTTTTAATTGACTTATCTTTGCAATATCTTTGAAATAAGATATCACATTTACAACCAGGAATTAAAATAAGCAACAACAGCGTATCGATTCACAAGGAGCTAGAATTCTCAGGTCCCTCCAACATCAGCATTGCCAGCAGCTAACACTGAGCAATTAGAGGAGACACATGATAATAATGTGTAAACATCTTTGTTTAAGAGCTTTGGCTGAGCTCGACCATATTTCCCCCCCGAACAAGCCCTCCAAGAGGCGAGCCCAGATCAGCGAGTATAACCAAACATCACTAATCCCTTAATTACTGCGCCATCAGAGCCCAGTAAATGCCTGATTAGTAACAGCTGCTGGGCACTTTTGCCGTTTTCCTCTCTTCTCAGTTTGAGCATTAGACTACCGTAGCACTCGCTTGAAGTGTGGAGCACGGAGGAGTGAATGATTGGCAGTGGGAGATAGAGAGACGAGTAATGACAGCCAGCTGAGGAAAAAGATTGCCAAAAAAATCTGAAAATGACAAATAGAGAGGCAGAGAGGAACGTCGTGGAAGTGTTGACAGATCTTTCAGCACTGAAGATGGTGTATTGTCTTGTTTGTTGCATCACAAGGCAGAATATTTCTGCTGCACTGATGAATATTGACAAAAATCATTCACAATTTAGAAAATTAAATATAACATCCAGTGAGCTGGATACCATGAGTCAGAGTGAAATCCAAGCATGCATTCATTTTTATTTCATGCCCTGATGCTTGTTCCTCTGTTATGACTCATGACTTTCCATCTCAATTCAGCTCAAGCAAAGCTGACAAGTTTCAAACTACTTCAGCTGTTCTCAGCAAACGTAAACACATTGGCCATTATTGATCAAAGTTGCACAGAAATGAACGAAGACTTGAGCACATGGGACGACGTATGAACAAATCTGCACCTGCTTCATGAAACAACAATAAAATGAGTGCTGATCTGAGCGCAATTGACATATTTTCGTTTTTGCAGATTTTGCTCAACATTTTCGGATCGACAAATTTGCTCAACATATACCCACTGGGTCCTAACTTTTCTGACATTCCGTACTTTTCATTAAAAACTAATGAATGTCCGAATTTAGGCAGGCACTTAAATGGTGAACCAAATAAATGGAGAGAATTCAGCAGACTAAAGTTCTTCAAGATCCACAGAAAGAAGTAAAAAGAGATGGGTTCGGTTTTTTGAAAGCCACAAAAAGCACTTGAAATGAAATAAACTGTTAATTTTAAAACTGTAAAATTTCATTGAGGTAAAGAATGGGCCAAGCATTTTGATTTTGGATGTGATTTGTTTATACTGAAAATAATGGTATCACGTACACAGCTATGTAATTGTGCTGTTGGTATTCATCTTGGAACTTGAATAGATCAGATTTAACAATATTGAGTTTAAGCTTTATTTACTGTCCATAGTGCCGGGCTGTGCAAAAAGGTCCTGCACAATTCTGACTGAAGGACTGTGTCTAAAGAATATAAAAGAAGGAAAGTTAAATGAACAAATCTTTATTTCAAAAAAAGTTCTACCAAAACACACTATTGAAAGTAATAAAATTGCCTCAGGTGTGTTTTAGTGTTCACTATAATTATGAAATTATGGAATAACCTTAAAAAAAGCAAGCAGTGATATCCAGGTGTCTTTGAGTAGCCTGGCGCTATTCGGTTTGCTTGCCCAAAGCTTCTCAGCCTAAAACAAAGCCTCAAAGGTGACAGCTACTCACTTGATGGCTTGATAAGCAAATAAAGATCCACTCTGCATTACAAATTACATGTTGACACCAGTGGCAGCTGGTGGTTTTTAAACTGGGGGAGCACAGGTGTGTGTTATTGATGTTTTATCTGGTTTATGTGGCCTCTTCATAAGTAAGAGCATGAAATGACTTTTTCAAACAGTCAGCTAGCAAGCTCAGTTTCACTGAAGATGTACTGACAGCTAGAACTAAAAATAAACAAAAACTGAACACAAATAACCAAACATAACTTTATATTGCCCTTTTGAGAGATCTCCCAATAATCACATGGAGAATCCATACATCTGGGCAGGACAAGCGAAGAGCACGCTGTCCACGTTATTTGCTAATGTCATTGTTATTGTTTTTACTACTCTATCTACGATGCATGCTATACTTAATATGATGTCAATTTTGATTATGTAATTGGTGTTAAATTATTTTGCACTTGTTATGCTCAAATTATCACATGACCAGACGTGAGTTTGATACAGTACAGGTATGGCAAAGATGAAACAGTTAAATAAACGAGCTGGATTTTGCATAGGCTAATAAGGGGTAGTGGTTGCTTAGTGGTTAAGACATTGGACTAGTGATCGGAAGGTCATGAGTTTAAATCCCAGCACTGCCAAGCTACCACTACTGGGCCCTTGAGCAAGGCCCTTAACCCTCAACTGCTCACTTGTAAAAATGAGCCCTATGTAAGTAAGTCGCTCTGGATAAGTGAGATGTCGTGTCTGCCAAATGACATAAATGTAAATGTCTAATAAGGGATGTTTAAACGCAATAAGGAAAAAGGCGTTCAGCAGCAGATATGGGGGAAGTATGACACCGCTGTGAATTACAAGTGTGAATCAATTCTGTTGGTTTTCATGGTGCTCCTGGTGCATAGTGCATGAAATTATACAAAAACTGGCACAGAGACAACATCCTGTGGTTTATTCATACAGTACTGTGCAAGTCTTGAGGCAGCCTATTTTTTTTTTATCAGTACAAATTTTGTTACAGATATTTATTTTATGAATTCTGCATCAGTGAGTCAGTACAAAAACATTTTAGATTTCCAAACATTACTTTCCCAAAAAATAATTTGCATTTGAAAACGTCAGTAAAGAAAACTACATGTTATGTAAGAGACCATTTTCAGACAAAAAAAAAAACCTAATGAAGGCTCCTTGGTTTTACTGCAAAAAAAAGGAGGAACTGCGACAGTCAAAGTCTCCAGAAGAGCTGTGGCAGATTCTCCAAGATGCTCAGTAAAACTTAAGGCTCAGTTCCTTATAAAACTGCACACATTGTACCTGGGACTACTGTTTAAGAAAAAGATAGCAAAGGGTCATCACACCAAATATTCTCTTTGTTTACTTTACTACTGTTTACTGCACATTGTAGTATTTTTCTTTTAAGTACAAAAATTTAATGTTATTATTTTTGAGGTAATCTTTACTAAAAAAGGAAAAAAAAAAGCTCAAGTACTTGTACTGTATATACTGATCAGCCATAACTATGAAACCATCTGCTTAATGTTGTGTAGATCCCTCATGGTGTCCATGTATTGGACTTTTTATGTCCTGCACATCCCACAGATGCTGGATCATCCTGAGATCAGAGGACGTTTTTAGGCCAAGTGAACACCTTGAGCTCTTTGTCATGTTCCTCAAATCATTCCTGAACAATTTGTGTGTGGCAGGTTGCATTATCCTGCTGAAAGAGGCCACTGCTATTAGGGAATACAATTGCCAGGAAGGGGTGTAATTGGTCTGCAACAACATTCATGTAGATGGTCTGTATCAAAGTAATATCCACATGAATGCCAGGACCAAAGTTTCCCAGCGGAATATTACCCAGAGCATCACACTGCTTCTGCTGGCATGCCATCTCTTCTACGGGTAAGCGATAAACACAAGGGTCAGCATGGGCACTCTGAACGGTGTGCAGCTACACAGCCCCATACACAAGCGAACTGCGATGCATGGCGTGTTCTGACACCTTTCTATCATAGCCAGCAATAACATTTTCAGCAATTTGTGCTACAGTAGCCCTTCTGTGGGATCAGACCAGATGGGTTTAGCCTTCATTCCTACACGCATCAGTGAGCCTTGGGTGTCCATGACCCTGTCACCGGTTCACTGGTTGTCCTTCCTTGGACCACTTTTGGTAGGTACTAATCACTGCACACTGGGACACTCCACAAGACCTGCCTTTTTGGAGATGCTCTGACCCAGTCTTTTAGCCATCACAATTTGGCCTTTGTCAAAGTCACACAGCTCTTTATGCTCGCTGATTTTTCCTGCTTCCAACACATCAACTTCGAGAACTGAGTGTTCACTTGCTACCTGATATATCCCACCCCTTGACAGGTGCCATTGTAACGAGATAATCAATGTCATTCACTTCACCTGCCAGTGGTTTTAATATTATGATTGATTGGTGTATATATACACAGAGAGAGAGAGCATATATTGGGGCGATGTGTAGGTGCCAATATTAATGCCATCACTTCTAGTATATTATCACATATTTGCAAGATATGACACTGTTTTCACAAAGTGCTTCTTATCCAGAATGGCCTCTGGTGCTTTTCCAAAGCTTATGGCGACAGCAAACCATTTAATGGGTTTTTGAGCTGTCAATCCACAGGGGTCAACACTCGAATCAGGCTAGTAGCTATTCCAACATTCAGCTTGTATCTCTCTCTTTCTCTCTCTCTCTCTCTCTCTCTCTTTCATGTAGTGTTAGACAGGAATAATGCTTTTGGTATGAATGTGTGTGCGAAGACGAGGCAGATGTTGCGCATTTCTCCTGCAGCTATCAGCCTTTAGGGAAATCTGAGAAACTACACACTATAAAATTAAAGTGCTACTATGTCTGAGAGAGACAGGATTGATAAAAGATGGAGAAAAGCACCATCTTGTCTCTTGGTTTTAGTACTTCACATCTGGACTCATTTTCATAAACACTGGGAATGTACTTATAATGGATCAACATTGTTCCTGTTCCTACTCTGGTGTACCGTTTTGTTTAAAAGGTATAAAATTAAACAGTAAAACAGTGTGGGATGGATTTTTTTTTCTGGTGGTGTTAAATGAGTTGAAATATGCCATTAATGCTAGTAAGTAGCAGATGTCCAGACACTTACTGCTTGCATTAGCATCAATTGTAGCTGAAGGCAATTATTGCCTTTTTCAATAAAGCTCATAGAAGAAAAGATAAAGCACAAATAGATTTCTGCATGTGCTGAAATGTTTATAATTGTAATAATGTTCACAAATAACATTGATTTACATATTCATCATTGCACCAGGAGGCAGCTTTAATGTTTGCACATTTTATTGATGCTTAATTATTACAATCTCAAATGAAATCCAGCTCCATTCTCTTAATTTGCTTTAAAAAAATCCTACAAATGTCTTACGATCATCCTGTATTTATATGCCGTTTCACTTTACACGCTATTTTGTCATGACTCCTGTGATCACGTACTAAAACAATATGTTTTAAGGCTTAACCTGAATAAAAAAAAAATCTGTCACAAGCACACAGGCAGAATAAAGCTTCTTTAGCGCTCTAATTAGCCTTTTATGCCTTTGTATTAGCATAATAATGATATGTAATTATGTGTGCAGACTGTGAGAGCACTGCATTGCCTGTTCAATCATTTCAGCCCAGTTTGAGTTTGCATTGTTTTAATACATCTAATACAAGAAAAACAAAATAGATTAAACTATACCTGGTAAATGAATACCGTTTATGCAAATGTGTGCTCTGTTAAAACTATTCTTACTCTTGTTCACATAATGGCAAGTTTAATGTTTCAAATAGGATTAATTTATTTCTAATTAATACCACATTAATCCATTATGGATAATAAGCACACTGAAGAAAAAAGAGTCTATTGAAACACAGTGCTTTGTATAAGTATTCACCCCCTCCCCCCAAGAATTTTTTTTTTCACTTCAATTTTGAGTGAAGTGAATTTAACTTCCATCATTTTATTATATTTTTTTCCATAGTTCCACATCACCTGAGTGTATTTCAGAAGTAAACAGAAGTAAGAGTTAAAGTCCAATAACTTCACTACAGTATCAAGTATCTCACTTTTTTCTTACACTTAATATTTTTGACCTTTGCTCCCTATATTTCAAAACAGATTATTAGATTATTCTGTAATCTTGATTTTTTTTTTCCCTTAAAGTGATTTCTTGGCATCAGACAGCTTCAGGAAGTTCAGTAGAAATCTGAACTTTAATTGCTACAAAGATCAAATGACTGACTGAGCCATTTAAGTATTTATTGGCAAACGTCTCTATTTTATACGTGACTTGTTTGTAAATTCACATGTCTAAATGTACATGTCAAACAAAGGAAATCTGTTGTAAACTATGCATCATATTTAACCCGCTAGTTTGTGTCAAGACATCTAGCTACTAGCGTGGAACCTGATTTGAGCTATAAAGCTAGCTAAAGTGTGAGTGATTGGGTTTAGTTCCTCGGTTCTTTGGCGAAAGGTGACTAATTTACCAGCAGTAACCAAAAGTGTGTAATTTAAGAGCGCTTTGTGAATTTATGAGTTTTGTAAAATATCACACCACCGAGGAAGAACAATTGCAATCAAGACAAAGACTATTATATATATATATTTTTTAATATTATATTATATATAAAATCGTCTATTATAGTTATAATAGAACATTTTCCAAATGTTACAATTGTGGAAAATTTTGGTTCAAAAAACACTTAATCTGAGGTTTCTGGTATTTTTAATAAACATTCCTACAACCTTATTGCAACATTACTTAACCCATAACCCTAACCCTAAACCTAGGGCCTTCAAGCTGGCATATAGTAATACTATCTTATGTCAATAAGGAAGAGAGAGCTTGACAGTTGTTCGCACAGGGTTGGGGGGCAAGTAGGATGTTGTGTAGGGCTTCTTAAGGTTAAAATAAAAGCCCTGGTTGTAGGAACCTACACCAACATTATTATATATAATGTTAGTTTTTGTCTAACAGAGAAAATTGCATAAGTAGCGTTGTAATAACGTTGAAGAAATTTGCTAAATTTCATTATCTTAATCTTCGTACAACCCGCTGAATCCTTTATTAAATAGTTTGCTAACCTTCTCTGCTAGACGTGATGACAAAAAAAATCCTTCTTTCACAGTTTTTTCATGAAAATCAATAAAACGTTAATGCACATCGCACGTCTGCTTTTTCACATTGAGCACTATTCACCCAGTCCATAAAATACCAACTAATCAAGATGCAGTGAATAAAAAAAACAAAGAAAGAAAATCAGATCATGCAATAACACAGACCCGCTTCAAGGTCAGCACCGGTGTCATGACTAATCTGGCCATTTTGTTTGAAATAACAAAATGGCAGAGGCTGTAAACAAAGAAGGCGCAGATATAAATAAGTGTAAATATGCAGATCTTTCTCACGCAGTGTTTTATACAGTCACTAATGCACTAGAACACTTTAGGAGTATATTATACCTTCTAAACAGAGAGCAAACCGATGATGGAGTGCTTTGAGGACAAGAAGAGACAGACAGAGACACAGACAGAGAGAGAGAGAGAGAGAGCTAGCTACAAAATGCCAGTTTCTGCTCTGGGGCTGATTTTCATGGTCGTCATGGCTCTGCTCTTCAGTAGCTCTAGTTGATAACAAGCTGTCATGCTATGCTAGCATCATTTCCCAGCATGCCTTGCACTCCTCATTATGGCTCTACCAGCTTTCCTTCACCACACATCGAGACCAATAAGCATAATGATACTGTAGAGCTGGACTATGCTAATCCTCCTAATAGCAGGTCGGGTTTCATTAGCTCGAGGTTGGAAAGTGAGGAAGTGTTCTACCTGCTGCGTTTTAAAGCTCTTTCTTTCATCGTCACTTGATATTTTATAAGAGGGCAGTAAATTATCGACATAATAGAGCAGAGGAAAATCCTAACCCGGCTCGATACCCTCCATAATCTGATTGCGTGCGTTCTTTCATCTCAGTATAATAGAATGAACAGAGATATTTATGATTGGCCTCTAATGGATTTTTCTTTCCCCCCGCTTGTTCTTTATGAGATGAGAAGAACGTCCTCGTTGCACATCCTCTCATGTCAGTGTCACCGCTTGCATGTCAAAACAGGCTCTTCATACAGCGCAGATCTCTGGCCCGGGAGATATTTTAGCGTAATTGCAGCTAATGTACTGGCCGAGCACTTGATTCCTTTTAGAAGAGACCATTAATGTTGTTCCCCTCCATCAGGAGAGTAAATACGGAAAAGCGTTAATGACTGTACAAAGTGTTCTTTCTGCATGTCTGTGATAGCAGCACAGAGCTGCGGTTAACTCTAGTACACACACATACACATGCACGCACACACACGTTCATTAATTTTTTAAAAATTGGCAATGTTCTGTTAGGGCAAACTGTAAATTAACCTGTCCTCATCTGTTAATATTAAACATTGAAGGCTGCGAGTTGAAGAAAAAAAAAATATATGGTGTTCCAAGTGCAAATACAGATGCGATTCAACATATCACACACACACACACACACACACACACATTGCCTACACCTAAACCTAATCCTAATCTTAATATCACAGTAACTAACAAAATCATTTACCTCTTTTATTTATTTGTTTGTTTGTTTATATTAAAGGACTTCAGTTCTTGTCTAAAAATGAAATTTTACTCATGAGGACCTGCCAAATCAAATCAAACAAATCAAAACTGTCAATATTCACTCAGCTCACAACACCAACCCCCAACACACACACACATGTCTGTATTTATGTATTTATGGGGACCCCCAGTAATTTCTATAGGCCTAACCCTAACCCTTTACCCAAGCCTAACCTTAGCCATAAGTAGACTTTTGGCTATTTTTTTTTTTTTTTTTTTTTTTGTTCAGGATTCACAGATATGTGTAAAATTGAGTTTTCCCTTGTGGGGGCTGGAAAAATGTCCCCACAAGGAAAAAATAACAGGTTTATTTTACATTGTGGGGACATTATGTGTTTTATATATATAATGTAAAATAAACATGGTGCACACACACAAACACCACACACACGTTGGTTTTACAATCATTGTGAGGACCTTCCATTGAAATAATGATGCAGCTACTTAATGCTACTCCTGAACCTACCCTAGACCTAAACCTAAACTTAACCTCAGTAATCAAAGGGACACATTTTGGTTCTTTTAATTTTTCTTATTTTATTTTGTTTTATTTTTTTAAGTATTTTTTTCTTTCCTTGTGAGAACATTGTCAAATCTTACTATTTGGTCATTACATTTGGTCCTCCTAAAGATATAAAAATCTGTACACTCACACACACACACACATCTGTCTTACTATCCTTGTGAGGACCTTCCACTGTTAATTAATGCTATGATTAAACCTAAACCTAACCTTATCCTCACCAACCAAAATAAAACCTTTTGGCTCTTTAAGCTTAAAAAAACAATTACAATCTTTGTAAAAGGTAGTTTTCCTCATAAGGACCTGCAGATGTTCTCACAAGGTCAAAACTCAAACATTCCTATCGTTGTGGGGACATCTGGTCTTCACCAAGACTCCAAGATATAAAAACCTGTCCACACACACACACACACACACACACACACACACACACACACACAGAATTTTATTTATAATTAGCCAGTTTCTGCCATAGGGCAAACTGTAATTTAATCTGTTCCTGTCTGGGTTTTTTCGTGCATGAATTATATAAAATTTATGCATGCTTCAGGTTGGAACAAAAAACAATAATTATTACATATAAAACAAACATGGTGGCACAAGTGCAAATACAGATGTGCTCCAACATGACACACCCACAACACACAAACACACTCACAAACACAAAACACACCCAGTAGCCTTTTTCATGCCATCTCTTATCAAAATGTGGTATTTTGTCCAATCCACATTTACAAAAGGCAGAGATGATTTTTTTTTAAGGTCAGAGTGACACGACGTCTTGAATGAATGACATTTAGAATACGTTTCGCCATTTTTCTCCATTTGCTCTGAAAAGACTTCTGCCAGGCTGCTCTCGGGCAAAACAAATCTGCGAGATGAATAGCTGCACCTGCTCTCTTTTGCTCCACCAGCTTTCACATGATTACACAGCAGCTGCCAGAGAAACTGCATTCACTCACACTCACCTTGAGATGCACACACACACACACACACACACACACACATAGAGACATACACAAGATTAGCACACATCATGTGTGTACACAATACAGACACAAGATGAGAAAGAACATGAAACCTCACATGGTACACAGAGTTTTATTCACTTACACACAGAGCATAGACACAATAAGGGTCACGCCGGCACACACACACACACACACACACACGTTGTTTATAATCTAGATCTGTAAGAACCGGATGTATTTCTCAAGGCTAAACACAGTGCTGTTACATACTCAATTCTGATTGGTCAGAAGATGTTGATTTATGTTGGTTTATAGCTCTATACTATGATCATTGTTTCCATAGTAACAGATATTTCAAATGGATTTGTATCGTAAACACACCCTGTAATATAATATTCGTAATTCAAAATGTGTTGTTATTTAAAGAACAAGATGATCGTTGATATGTTGAAGTTTTCCGCAAGGAGACGTTTATTAAACATTAACAGAAGGAGTCTACAGTGTCAGCACTTTGTAACTAGTTTTCTACCACTGGAAAGTCTTCAGGACAAACGAGTTTACGCTGCCTGGTTTCTCTGTAACATGAGCGAGAGAGAGCGCGAGAGAGAGACTAGCGAAGGAATGACTGCTTTCCCATAAGTAATAACAGGAACTAATGTAATGTTTTGTAGAGCTTTCACAACATTAATGCAACTATAAACAGATAATAACTATGCAGAATTGTTCTTTCAGAAATTAAAAATTGTAATCGTTGGCAAACTGGTGTCATGTAAAAGAATAAAATACTTCAGGATGTGCACATATTGGAAAATAAACACTTTTGGGGTGGTAATAGCAATGCTTTAACAGCACATAGCCATGAGTTTTATTCCTAACATAATTGTGCACATCAAACATAGTCTTCTTTAATGATACGTGAGGGAACAAATCTGGTGTCACACACATTTATCATGCATTGTACAGTATTATAGTTCCAAAAACACAAAAGTCAGAAGAAACAAAGAACTTCAATACAGTAAAGTAGCAAAAGTAGCTTTAGTTAGGTTTTTCCTTTAAGCTGTTTGATTTTTCTCACTAAATTTCAAAACATTAAATATATAATCTACAATTTATTGCATTTATTTGTATACTTCATGTGTAACTGGAAGATTGGGAATGTGCATATGCAGTGTCTTAGAGCAAAAACGTGAGACAACAACCGCCAAAAAGTTTTCAATTTCTAGGACTTGTGTGGGTTTTTTTTTCTAAAATCCAATAAACCCACATAGTTGGCTAGACATCATATTTAGCTAGGTAGTTTGTATCAAGACCTATTAGCAAAGGAATTCATTTAGAGTTCTGCTTCTAGCTTATGTTCAAGAGATTGGCTTTAGTTACAAGGGTTTTTTTGGGGGGGGGGGTTGTTTTTGCATAATAGGGTAATTTACTGTTAGTAATGAAAAGTGTGAGTTGAGAGCAGGTGTGTTTGACTTCTGTGATTCCAACTTGTACTTCTTTCATACTTTGGGCAAATTTACGATTTTGTCGTTTTGTACATTAAGATTTGTACACAGTATTTGTTTATAAGAGTTTGTTGTGTTTGTTGTTAGCTACTAGATAGATAGATAGATAGATAGATAGATAGATAGATAGATAGATAAAATTTGCTTGTACTTTCCTTGTATGATACACTTAATTTGACTACATCTGTCAGATAGGCAGACAGACAGATAGATAGATAGACAGATAGATAGATAGATAGATAGATAGATAGATAGATAGATAGATAGATAGATAGATGGATGCACAACTGATTAAAGACATTTATCTGAAACTTTGTGTACTTTTCACTATAGATGGATGGAATTTGCTTGTACTTTCCTTGTATGCTACACTTAATTTTACTTTATCTGACAGACAGATAGATAGATGCATTACTGATTTAAGACATTTATCTGTAATTTATCTGAAACTTTGTGTACTTTTTACTACCTCCTGTAGAGATAGATAGATAGATAGATAGATAGATAGATAGATAGATAGATAGATAGATAGATAGATAGAGCATGAGAATAAATGAAACATAAATGACTGTAAGTAAGTTAATATACAGCTAAATGGTGATTAAGGTCATGGCTGCAATTATAGAGCAGGACAAAGAAAACTAAACTAAAATGCTTTCCATCAGACATAATTTTACGCTCGGCCCCTGAAGAAGTGCCTCAGTGGAATATGATGAAAAACCCACCTCTCCTCTAAAGAAAGTGCCTCTAATAGTTTCCAGACTATCTCTGGCTCTGCCTAAAATCCTTTCTTATTGCCCCGTGAAGCAGATCTAACCAGCAGTGAACTGACGCTCATCACACAGAATCAGACTTCACTTCCACGTTGCATCCACGCCATCATATCAGGTCGCTACAACCCCATCCTCCAGGACATCTATTAAAGCTGATGTCACTCAGCGCCGGTAAAGGAGACGTCAGTCAGCGGCCTCGCGCCGATTATGTCCCACCCCAAAGCCATCCATTCTGCCGCCATTAACACATCAGAGTCTCATTCTGGCCAAACACCACCACTGAGATAACAGGCCTTTTGTGCCTGCATATTAATTAACTGATAATGAGATAATAAAGTGTGTGTTCTCTGCAGCAGGTGTGTGTTCTGATCAATCGCTAGAGAAAATGTGTACTTTCATCCTGAAATGAAAAAGCTATTTCTCCCTTTTTTTGGTGAAAAATAATTTGCATTTATCTTATCAAATGCAGATTCCATTTGTATAACAGTAATATTTTCAGGTCATTTTCCTCTAGACTGTATCTGTGTGTGTGTGTGTGTGAGAGAGAGATGGAGCTGTGCAAAATTGCTTGTTTTATTCGAGCTCGATCCTGTCTCTGCTAATAAACCTAAACCATGAAATTCAACAAGATTTATTGTTCTGAAGAGGGAGGGAAGTTTGTGGGCTGATGGCGGAGCTATGTTGCCCCCTGCTGGTGGTTTTGTCAGTAAAACAAGACTTTTGGAGACACCTAGTGGACAGTGGAATTAATGCAAGCTTATCTTAATAATAATAATAATAATAATAATAATAATAATAATAATAATAATAATAATGATTTAACTAATTTTTTCAATTACTCATGATATATGAAATAATTTCAATTCAGTAACTTGACAAGAAAAAAACCCCACAAACAATATTGTTTTATTATTACAGAATTAATAACAGCTGGATTCTTGTTGTAAAATATTAGGACACATTTACTTTTTCACTGAATACATATTCTTTGACAAGCCAGATATAAATTTTGGCTAATTGAGATGCTAGACTTGGCATGTATACAAATTTAATTTATAACAAGATATTTAGTCAAACAAATGCTTCTTCGTAATTACAAAACAAAAATGGCCAGACTGTTGTGTTGGGATATTAATAATGAAACAATGAAAATGATATCGGTTCAAAAGTTTGCACCTCCCATCCTAAATATGCCTCCTATGCATGCAAGGCCACCATTTCCCTTTATAACTGCCTTCTGCATCTTTCATATGCCTTTCTGAGGTTTTAAATTCTTTCGAGAGTCAAATTCAGTCATCACACACGGACATCAAAGATTTTCAAAATAGATTTCTCTTGATTTATCTTGTCGTTTTTCATATTTAACTTCTACAAACTTTCTCTCTTTCTTTCTAAAACGGAGGTACATTTTGAATGTTTTCATTCCAAAGTCAGGGGGTGCAAACTTTTGTTCCAGACTGTATTTATAGGACTTGGTGATCAGAGTGGATGTAGGATCTTCTGCAGGTTGTGGAGAACATTATGGAGTCTGTAAGAGACAAATAAAACCCTCATCAGCTATATAATTGATTAAATTCAGAAACAACATAACCACATTGACCTGAACACAACATGATCTCACTTACAGGTATTACAGATAAACCCTGGGTAGAGGTTCACTTCCTGTTACCTTGAAAGCATACCTACTGTTGCCCATTATTATTATTAAGTTTATTATTATAGTGTATTAGTCAGGGATCCAGAGCCAATCCTAGGAACGCTGGACATGAGACAGAAATATACTTGGGATGGGAGCGCCACGTACACACCCTTTCACACTTGTTCACACTTAGGGGCAATTTGCAGTCACCAAACCATCTGAAATGTTTTGGGGAGGTGTGAGGAAATGGGAAAACCTGGACGAAACCCACATGGATACCGGAGAACATGTGACACTTCACACAGACAGAAACCTGAGCTGAACCCTTGAGATGGGGTTCCCTTTTTTCCCCACAGTGACACCCAACGTGAATTTCCATCCATCCATCCATTACCGTTAAGGGTCGTGGGGAAGCTGGAGCCAATCCCAACTGACTTCAGGAGAGAGGCGGCGTTTCACCCTGGGCAGGTCGCCAATCTATCACAGGGTTAACACAAAGAACAACAACCATTCACACTCGCATTCACACCTATGGGCAATTTAGAGTAGCCGGTTAACTTAATCTGCATGTGTTTGGGCTGTGGGAGGAAATCGGAGCACCCGGAGAAACCCATGCAGGAACGGGGAGAACTTGCAAACTCCACACAGAAAAGCCCCAGTCAGCCACGAGTTTAAAAACTCAGAACCTTCTTGCTGTAAGTTGCACCACCCCAACATCAATTTACCTCATGTTAAACGTTCACTTATAAGCTGCTTATTAATATACAGTTCACTGGTTAAAGATTGACTGGAAATCTCTCTAAATATATTAGTCAACATTATTACATATTAGTTAACATTATTAAATATGTTATGTAATTTGAAACAAATATTTGAAAATTTGGGGATTTAGAACTTTTATGACCCACTTTTTTTTTTAAAGGTAACAATGGTACATGTAAAACATGCTTCAAATAATACCCTCAGGGTATCATTCATCATCTTATTCGTCTTAAAGCTTCATAATAATAATAATAATAATAATAATAATAATAATAATAATAACCAACACCACTACTACATTTTATTTATAGAAGGCTTTTCAGCCGACTTTTCAAGATGCTTCACATATATAATACAAAAATATTAAAAAGTCAATATAGTAAAAAGCATAAAACACAGAACGTTAATCACACATTAAAAGCAGTTCTGAAGAGGTGAGTTTTGAGGAGTGAGCAGTTCACTGCGGACTTGGAAGTATTTGAGGAGGGAGTTTCAGAGCGAGGGGGCAACTATGGAGAAAGCTCTGTCGCCCCAGGTCAGGTTCTTGGTCCTGAACAGTACAGACAGGAATTTGGTATCAGAGGAGCGGAGGCTGTAAGAAGTGTGGTGATGGAGCAGCGCAGTGAGATAGAAGGGGGGCCAGGTTAGGGAGGGCTTTGTAAGTAAAAAGCAGAACTTTTCTATAGTATAGTACCTGTTATGAAATATTTAGTATCCCCACTGTTAGAAAGAAGGACTTTTTTCAAGGGTTCCTTTGGATAGTTCATGGTTTTTAGCTTTCTGAAACTCTGAGCCATTTCTTGAAGGGAAACACACCATTAAGGATTCTACCAGAGGGACAACCAACGAACCCATACGAGTTTAGACTGTACAGTAATACTCCTAAAAGCCAAGCACACTATAGTCTTAGGCTTTCTACAAAAGAGTTCTACATTCTAAGGGTAGAATCTTTACCAGTTCTCCCAAAACCAGAACCAAAGAACGCTTGAGGGTTTTATGCTTTATTATAAAAATTTTTTTTGTTGTGAAACTAATATGAAGGCTATATATCAGCATTCTGGTGCATACCTATGAATATGAAGAATGACTACTCCTTGGAATGCCTTCCAAGTTTTGTTAAGCGTCTTATTTATTTATTTAATGATCTGGATGTATTTCACAATTAATGGTGTCAATTAACACAATGCAGTATCAACAGGAGGAATTTCAGCATCAGTAACCTGATTAAAAAAAAACAAACAATCTAAAACATAAAATTCCGAATGAGAAGTTTGTTGTTAGCAGCAAACATCGGCAAAAATATTGGCTAGGTGAGAAAAAAAATTTAGAGAACGCTAGATGAGACAAAATAACAGCCTTTACCCAGTATGTTGTTCGTGAGGATCAGTTAATTCTGACACAATGAAGAAGCGCACTTCTCAAAAGTAGAACAATAAATGAGAGGTGGGGTACACCCTGGGCAGGTCGCCTGTCCACCACAGGGCCAGCACAGACAAACAGCCACACACGCGCGCATTCACACCTATGGGCAATTTAGAGTAGCCAGTTGACCTAATCTGCATGTCTTTGGACTGTGGGAGGAAACCGGAGCACCCGGAGGAAACCCACTCATGCACGGGGAGAACATGCAAACTCCACACAGAAAGGCACCCTAGGTGAGCCGGGGATCGAACCCAGGACCTTCTTGCTGTGAGGCGACAGTGCTAACCACCACACCACCATGCTGCCTAGTAAAATAGTAAAAAAAATTAAATACTCAGAAATAAAGTAGACAGTGCAAAAAAAAATTTGAAACTAAAATGACATTTCTGTCTTCTGTTAATAAAATAACTTATAGTGTGTCCAGTGAGCATCGTCTTAATAGTAGGTGTGCATGTGATGTCATCGTATGCGGCAGTTGCTGTGGTTACACCCACTGAGTGGCAGAAAGACTGATAGCAGCGTTAGCGGTCAGCACTAATAGGAACCTTTGGACAGAGCTGTAATTTATTTATTTAATGAAGAGAGCTGTACAATACCTTTGAAAAGCAGATCGAATGCCAAATTAAGATCGTCCACGATATACGGCACGTCAGATTGCCCAAACCTAGTGGGCATTATCCAATCCGTAAACCCCCTTTCCCTCTCCTAATCTTTGCTGGCTCTTTGCTCCCAGAGAGTATTTTTCAACTTACCCAATTAGGTGTACAAACCGCCATCCTGGCAACACTGGCATTACTGTCCACTACTCCTCCTCCACTGATAAGATTCAGAGTGAGAATGGAGCATTGTTATTCCTGCCCCAGTAGGCCTCTACTAGCATCTATTACAGTTCCCATTTTGAACACTAGGTGCAATAATAACTCTGTGGAAGTTAAATGGGGCAGTGTATACACCCCATATGAATGACCTGCCATTGTCACTACTGAATATTTGTAGAGATGTACAGTTTATTTTTGCTATTGTTTCATCTCTATCATGATTGCAGAGTAGTGCACGGGTGTAGCTATGTGATATGCTGGATAAAAATTCTTGGAGAAAAGTACAGTAATATAATCTTTATAAGCTAGCATTTGTAATTACATTTGAAAAGAAGTACACTAGGTGCCATTAAACAACATTTTCGTTTTTTGATCCCTTTTCCTAATATGAAGCTTAATATCTTAAAAACAAGTATTAATAATTTGAACTTTTATTGCATGATTACCAAAACAAGATATAATATGGTATAAATCTACATTTAAACACTGTGTAGCTTGTTTGGGTTCTTTTGAATGAAAGTTATAAAAAAAAGAAAGAAAAAGCTTTAATGGCTACAATAATTAAATACAATAGTAATTATTTGCCTGATATGCCTAATTTTTCAATTCTGAAATTACATTCATTAGAAAATAAAGTGTGCTGCAGTAATAAGAGGGTCTGTAATTCTTTTTTAACTAAAATCTGTCCCTGGCTGTTAAAAGAAAAAAATGAGGAGGATTATGAATGGATAAGAGCAGGAGAGCAAAATGCTGACCCGGAACTGGCTGAAGTCAGAGAAGGTCATGTTGAACGTTTTTGCATGAGCCATGAGCAGCTCCTGAATGATGGCTTCTTGTTCTTGTGTGAGCTCAGAATGTTCCTCTGCCATCCTTTTCCTCCTAATAAGCATCCTTCGTTTCTCCACAGCTTCATCTGACATGATCACTGACACACACAAATATGGGGGGGGTGTGAACCATGGAGCTCAAAGAGAAATATTAAATGTACTAAGGAAAGGGAACAAATCCAGGCAAAATTCTAGGAATCAATTCAGCAGTAAAAAAGGCATTACACTCACAGTCCTTCAGCATGCCAATTGAAAGGCACTTCTGTAGTCGGCAAGACTGGCACTGACGTCGGTTACTCTTGGTGATGATGCATTTGTTCTGGAACGCACAGCGGAAATGAGGTGTACCTTTCATCGCCCGTCTGTAGCAGAGCAACAAACAGAGAGGAAAAGAATTAGTGGAGACTACGAATACTACAGAGTGTGAAGTGTCAAGGCCATGAAAGCAGTTAACATAACAGACTACTAAGACCATAGACTGAAAACCACAGATTGACTCTACACACAGTGAATACTACAGACTGCAAAACTAACATAGTGTGAAAACTACTGACAGAAACACAGTAAACACTACAGACTGCAAACCCGGCATACTGTGAGCACTACAGGCTGTAAAATGGCACACTGTGAACACTACAGACTAAAACTGGCATACTGTAAACAATACTGACTGCAAACACTATTGACTGAAAAGCCAACATACAGTGAACACCACAGACTATAAACCTTACAGACTATTGACACTACAGACAGTGAACACTACAGACCACAAAACCTGTAGTGTATACTACAGACTATAAACACCACAAAGAAGGAACACTACAGACTGCAAAACCTATATACAGTGAACACTACAGCCTGTAAGCACTACAGAGAGTGAACACTACAGTCAATAAACATTACAGACTGTGAACACTGCAGATAGTAAATACTACAGACTGTAAAACTGACATACTGTGAACACCACAGACTGTAAACACTACAGACTGCAAAAACAACATGCAGTGAACACCACAAACTTTAAACCTTACATACTATTAACACTTCGTACAGTGAACACTATGGGGAATGAATACTACTGACTACAAAACCAGCTTACTGTGAACACTACAGACAAAAACACGACAGACTGTAAACATTACAGACCGCAAAACTGACATATTGTGAACACGACAATGTGTATACTACACAGTGAACACTACAGAGTGAACACACCACAGTGAAGGCGCACGACAGATTACAAACACTACAAACTGCAAAACCTGTATAGAGTGAACAGCACGGACTATAAACACTACAGAGAGTAAACACTAAACCCTATAAACATTACAGACTGTGAACACTGCAAACAGTAAACACTACAGACAGCAAAATCTACATACTGTGAACACTACAGACTATAAACACTTGAGTGAACACTATATTCTGTAGTGTTCATGGTCTGTAAACACCACAAAGAAAGAGCACCATAAATTCTAAACACTACAGACTGCAAAACCTGTATACAGTGAACAACATAGACTATAAACCCTACAGAGAGTAAACACTACAGTCTCTAAACATTACAGACTGTTAACTTTAGCTATGCTGTTGTTATAGCTAGTCTTGCTGGAGTCCCAGCTTATACTCTGCACTCAATGTACAGGAAAACATCATACCCAATAATCTGTGTTCTCTTTATCTCTCCTATTCTCGCTCTGTAAACAGTTTATGCTCAAGTCTCATTCATTATACAGTGGACTTCACTAAAGATTTAAATCTGAAAAACACCAATGAAATAAAAAGAAAAATAATAGACTGATGCTCATACTGAAAAATCTTCCAGCACACATAGCTTGACCTTATGGCATACAGTTATTGATAAGTAAAGACTCATAATCTCATTGTTTGGAGTCAGGCAGAAGAGGATGGGTTCCTTTTTCAGTCTGGTTCCACTCAAAGTTTCATTATCGTGTCATCTCAGGGAGTTTTTCCTTCATCGCCTCTGGCTTGCTTATTAGGGATAATTAATCCATACCCATGTACTGAATTTTTACAGTTAACAATAGTCATAGTCCTGTTTATGTAACAGGAGACTTGACAGCAGAACGGTCATTAAAATGGATTGGATGGATGGATTGGATTAGACTGGAATGGATTTCATGGATGGAAAGATTGGATTGGAATGGAATGGATTGGATGGATGGACAGATGAACCAATCAACCAACCAATTCTCTCTGGTTATTTTAACTGCCAATCCAGAATATCCAACTTTACACTTTGTCTCAGGGGAAAAACCTTAAAAATACTCTTGAGTATTATATGTCCACAAACACCTTTTACAACTAGGTGTGTGAGTTTTAAAAAGCATTCCCATTAAATTCAAAGGTCACGCAGGCATGCGGACCTCAGGACTCTAAGAAGTGCTTTCTCTCTTTTTATTCTCTGTGGATGCTTCACAGCATTTTATGACTAATACACACAAAGACCATTTTGTCTTTCCATGTGTAAATAAGGCAGGTCTGATGAAGGCTTGAACAATGTGAATAGATTCATAATTTCCTACAAGCATCACATAAAAATGACAGCCCTGTGCTGTAATGGTGCTATTTGTGTACTAGCATGACATATTGAGACAGCTGAGTACAAATCTGAAATTGTTGGCAGGTGGGTCACAATAAAATATAAAAAAACCACTCATGGGGCAGGCAGCTGGTCAGTCTACTTTTAGTTTATCCCATTTCTGAATATTATATAGTTTATGTCTAAAAACTTGTATGCTCATTCTTTGCCTTTATAACTGCACCCATTCCTCTGCGCAGCTTCTGGAGTCTCTCAGTTGTAATATTTCCCTGCCTTGAGGCCCACTTCTTGCACAATCTTCCTGATATCTTTTACAACTCTATCAGTTGTCTCTTTAAATCAGGTCTGGAGATACAGAAGATAATGGTAATGCTCTGACGTCTTGCTTGGCTACTTTTTGGAATTATTTTTATTTGTAAACAAACTGCAAAATAGGGATACAGTTTCCTTTTTCTAAAATTATGCATGCCCCTGTATACTGTATATAAAAGCATGCATCACAAAGAGTCTTTCTCTCTTTTTTTGAGTGCATTAAACAAAACAAGCCAAATGTGTACTATGTATAAATATGAAATAGAAAATCTATATTTTGTAAGATATAAATTCTTTATACTGAATTTTAACAAGTAGTCATAATCCAGTTAACCGAACTGCAGACCTGACAACAGAACTGTCATTACAATGGACAGATGGAATGGATAGATTAGACAGATGAACAAATGGATAAAAGCTCGGATGGGTCAATGGAATCAACCAACTGAACGACTGATCGACCAACCTGTTGCTCGGGTTATACCATACTATCACCATATGGGCAGAACTAATCCTGAGGTTTGAGTTTTAAACTCAACAACAGCCATCTGTCAGCTAAAATTGTGTTGTAACATAAAATATGAGTCTTCATTTTGCTGGCAGTGTAGAACAGCTTAAATAGTGAGGAACATCTGGGGCATGTGTAGGATGTTCTATACAGCAAACAGTCTGTTATTATACCAAACAGTTTTACATCTGCTGTCTTTCAATGGTGAATTTTCCAAACTCTGGTAATGATGTAAACAGTTAGAGATCCGCCATGCAAATCACACTTCTATGACTATAACTAGACCAAACCACTCAGCCATGGCATGTGAGCGGAGAACACCTCTAATATGATGCACTGTACTCCAGCACGTTGCATCTCAAATGAAGAGAACCAAATGCCAATTTCCTTAAGAACCAGAAGAAAAGCATGGAACAATATAGTGTAATAAACCCATTTTTATAATCATGTGTATTTGCTGAATTCATTTTGGTCCCAGAAAATTGAAGGCAAAAAATACAAACAAACAAACAGGGCCATAAGAAAATGTCTTTGCTTCACTTTAAATTCAATAAGCTGGAATTTGTTGGTCTTCACAATGAAATCTGCTTTAACTAACAGGGTTAAGTGTTAGGTGTGAGCATTGCATTAATTAGCTGAATTAATAATAACGTCAACAGAAGGTTTTCGCAAGGATTGTACGAAATGCATGTGTGATATAATGCATGTGTGATATAAAGGAATGCATGTGTGATATAAAATAAAACAAGGGTCACTGTAACTCATTTTGCTGGATCGGTTCACATATTTAAACGTTTCCCTATCTAAGAACCTATTAATTACTGTCAAAACAGTTGCTTCGCATCAGCAGGAAGGCGTTACAGGTATGGGAAGCACTTAACTCCGATTCTGTCTAAAGCTGCTATTCAGCATTCCAATGGGCTTGTGAACCTCAAATCTCAGGCTCTGGAGACTCGGGGTCACTAGGAAACTCAATGGGAGAGATTCAGATATTCAGATTCAGATAGAAAAATAAAACTTGAACTAGTGATCTAGACACACATAATATAGACATACAATAAACACTCAGTATCCCTGAGCACTAGGCTTGGGAACGACTCATGACAGTATCAGGAATTGTTGATGGATTCCAACTATCGTGATGGCTATCTGAGGGAAAACGTGGAGTCTTGGAACTTCAAGATCTCATAATACGCGTTTCCTTTTCGCCTATTTTGTATCCTATACGAGCCTTCATAACCTGCTGTCTGACTCCAGAACAGAATATTTTTGTCTATTATTTTCCCTTCTCGGTGCTGGCAAACAAATAAAGCCATGAATGTCTTTTCTCTCAAAATATGCATGGGGATTCAAATGAAGAAAATGGCAAATGAAGAAAGGGCACTTATAGTTTATATCACTTTATTTCAATTTTATAATGATATTATTTACAGTTGATAACTCGTTACATTTATTTACACTCCTGACTGGAGCATTCCTCACATTGTTAATGGGTAATTAAACATTTTCTTGAAAAAAGCTAAACGCTAATGCTAGCAATTGCATCTACAACCGAAACCTTCCAAAAGCCACGAGCGATGCTATTGTCAATCAGGGATAGTTAAGGGGCACGATAGGACAATGGCATTTCACACATGATCGCACAAGCCTACCTGAGTACCCATTCGTCAGAAGAACGAGACAGTCTACACTCAAGGGCATGAGAGAGCAAGGCGATGTTGTTAAAGCCTAGTAAGTGGTGCTTCTAGACAATCTCAGCTGATGGGAACCAGAAACTGTTAACAAGATCCATTTAGTACACACTGTGGCTTGGCTAAGAAGAAAAATTAAATTTTGTTAGAGTGTGGATGGTGGCACGGTGGTTAGCACTGTCGCCTCACAGCAAGACGGTCCTGGGTTCGATCCCCAGGTCACCCAGGGTGCCTTTCTGTGCGGAGTTTGCATGTTCTCCCCGTGCATGCGTGG
>JAQMYM010000023.1:4114064-4125205 GCA_030014255.1 Parauchenoglanis ngamensis
GGGGGGGGGGTGATGTAGTTTATTTTGACATTACTAATCTATATCCACTGACTGCTGCTGATCACATCTCAGAAGTACGCTCAGTCTGCTCATCTCTGCACAATTACACCATGAAGTTAACGTAATTCAGGGTTACAGTGCGTACCTGTCTAATGTTCTGTTCAGGGTCTTGTAGTACCAAGTTCTTAGTACCGCATGCACACACACACACACACACACAGATTTTATATTACTATTGTAAAACTAGTTACACTTCATGTACTGTGTTGTGGTGCAGCTCGTTGCTCTGAGGCACAACGCTGGAACATGAAACTGACTTGACGAGCGAGTCCCCCATGTGGCTGAACAGAGTTACTGCATGACTTTAAGAAAAATCTTCAATATGACCCAAAAAAACAAAAGTATTGCCGATGCCTGCTATTCGCAAATTCAACAATTCTGCTTGCAAAGCATTTATATAATTATGATAATAATTGGTCTAATACGCAACATAAAATAGAATAATAAATAAAAACAAAATAATAAATAATCATTTCGAATCCGAACCTAAAAAAATCCAAGCAATGTGGTCATTTAAAACTGCTAAACATGTACAAGTAATAATAATAATAATAATAATAATAATAATAATGCTAAATCGCTAATCGCAACCTGAAAGAATCAAAAGCTTGTATTATAGTATAGTATACTTTTTGCCATTTCCAAAAATGTTTTTTTTTTTTTATTATTTCTTGTAATTTTTGTAATTAAGTGCTAGCATATCAAATTAAAATTGTTTGGAAAATGTGTATAATTAATAATAACCCACTATCATCATCTCCCTCTAATCCCAACCTGAAAAAGAATCTAAAGCTTGTATTAATGTGTACAAATATTTGTCATTTCCGAAATTGCAAAACATGAGTATAATTAAAAATAATAGAAATGTGTTTTTAATCCCCAACCTTCAAAACAAGCAAGCTAAAACAAACACACACACAAACAAACAAACAAAAAAAAAACCCTCATTACACACAAATATTGTAATATCTGCAATACCAGCAGTAATAACAGCAGTTCTGCTTGGACAACATTTCGAGAATTAATCTAAAAATGATCTAACGCCCTGCAAACAAAACAAAACAAAAAACCCCAATTAAACAAAACCAAAAAACACAAAACTTACCATACCTTGTTCTAAAGGATCCAAATTTAAAACTGCAATATAGTAACAATTAATTGTAGAATTAATTTATATTACTTATATAATTCATCTAACTCCCACTTTGTAAAATAAATAAATTAAATAAACTAACAAATAAATAATTGTTAGACTTATTAAAAATTAGGATTCGCCAATATTTTACATAAATGCACAAATAATAATAATAATAATAATAATAATAATAAAATAGGTTTAAGGTCAAACCTGAACAAGCAAATTAGTCAAACGTAGTCGAATTTCATTAAAAAATAACTGCAGATCTGGCAACCCTGCCTGTAGCAACCTAGCACAAACATGAAACGCGGTTTCGGAAGCTGTTAAAAGTGAAATGGTGCAGTTAAAAACAAAATCATTTTCTGTTAGGACCCAAGTTGAACATTTTAATGAGATTTATCTTTCAGCACGAAACTGTGGAGGTGGAAAAAAAAGCAAACCCAGCCGTGCTCATACACGGGAACAAACGCAGGAAATAAAAGACAGAGTAAGCGCCAGACATCATGGATAGTTAGAATACGTTTAATAAAAATAATTAAACCTCAATTTTTCTCTATAGAGACTTCATAGAAAGTAATTCAATAAATTAGAAATCACTTCTTAAGACATGTAATCTCCACTACATGAAGTGTTTTTGCGTCTAACACAAAGAGCACAACTTTTGCAAATATTGCAACTGTCCAAAGAACAAAATCCAACAAAACAAGAATGATTTGTAGTTTTCGCCTATCAAGAGCATAACACAACTAAGAAATAAAAACACAGAAAGGCCATTTTCTATTCGTCATTTCAACATCTATTTCTCATAGTTGAAAATAAAACAGCTTTACAGTAGTGTATATGCTTTTTATTCCGCTTGCATGTTGGGAAGGAAGTGATCCGGTGAGGGTCAGTGGTGCAGGACTGGACATGGAAATCAACACTTGTACACATTAATATGGTTCAAGCAGATGAGAGATACGAAGATATCAAATAAAAGAAAAAAACAAAACATTGAGGGGGGGAAAAAAAAGAATTATGGCCAGCTGTTGGTCTTCAATAGAGGCACAACTTTCAATTTTTTTGACGTGGGATTCTTTTATAGGACAAAGTTAAACACACTTCAGCGTGGAGATGAAATAAAGGTAAGCATTATTATTATTATTATTACTATTATTATTATTACTCGACATGACCAGAGACGGATGAATATGTAAAGTTGGGATGTACAGGATGTGCTCAGGAGCAAATAATTTAAAGAATCAATCTAGCTCAAAAAAAAAAAAAAAAAAAAAAAAAAACCGGAAATTGCTATTTGAAGTCGTATGGAAATGCGAATGCTTTCCTGCCCTCATGCCAGAGGAGCAGAGTCGGAGGTACGGTGTAAGAGCACTTCTAAAAAAGGGCAGTTTAAAAAGTCAGTCAGCACTTGCGGATACACTGATGAGATTCAAAAGTACGCTAAAAGAATAAAACAGTGATGCCTGGGTTTATTCGACTGTTCAGTTCAAACGTAGCTTAAAAACTGAGGTTTCTTCAGGAGTCGAGTGAAAATGCACAACCCTCGAGTTTACTATACTGCTCGTTTATATACCACCATACAGAAGTAATTATTAGCAATGAATAAAACTGGCACTGGCACTGGTAACTCCTTCCTGGAGTCGGATGCTACGAATGTGACGACCTGAAGCGGTTTCCTCACACGGTCCTGGAGTAAAGCCGCACTTTTAATAGCGCGTGACTCGTTAATTAATGAGACAAATGTTCACGCGCTTCAAATCATGTGTCGGATTGGTGCTGAATAACAACAGAAAGCGGACATGATCCTCACACACACACACACTGCAACATTTCTGACCTGATCCTCAACCTCAGGACACGAGGAACTGCGCTTCAGGATATCAATTAATTAACAACACCTTATTTCAAATTTCCCATGCACGGACGACGAGATGTTTATATACACACAAACAACGTGATTATTAGCTTTAAAGACTGCTTTAAATACCATAACTTGCTTCTTTTTTTCTTTTCTTTTTTTTTTTTATACCCACAAACGATATACCAATACTTCAAAAGCTCTGGAAATTAGGACTGAAGGATGATCATGGAGCTTTGCTGTTATGAATGACAACACAACATGCAAGCAGCACATGCCACAATTACCATAAGGATTAATGGACATACGTGTACACACACACACACACACACACACACACACACGAGGAAAAGCCAGCTGATTTGAGAGAAAAAAAGGGGCCCGTTTGTTGCGCCAACACACACGCACGCGCGCGCGCACACACACACACAAGGCATTATAGGTTTGAGCCCTGTAGCACTACATGAAGCAGCACATACACTCGCAGGTTTGTTTTCCGTATTTACCCAATGCCTTTCCAGAAACACTTGATTTCACCGGCGTTATTCCAGTTCATTACGAAATGACATTTGGTATGAGAACACACACGCACACACACACGCACGCACGCACGCGACTAGACTTCATTTTCCTCAGAAACGCAGCCTTACATCTGCACCTGCCATGTTTTAGCATTACACCTATACTGAGAACATCGTGGTCCATTTCATACTTAACTTGCAAATATGTATTTGGTATATGAATTTTATGGAAAGCGAAAGTTTTTCCCAAACATATCGGGTTCCCGAAAAGGGTCTGCAGAAAGTACTGGGATACACAAAGAACAATCAAACAATAGATAGAATATATTACAAGACAGAAAAGGTGCAGGTGGAAGGTTGAAACGTGAAAGGAAAAGAGGAGAATGCAGGAAGAAAGGAGGAAGAATGGAGAGTGGAGCTCGGTGACGGCGGTATCTACAGCTTCAGTGACATTCGTTAGCTGCCTGTGTTATTGCTGAAGGTATAAGTACTGGACTGTCTGAAATTCAGATGTCGTATGATCCTGCAAAATTATTTACCAAAGAAAACCAAAATAGTCAAGTTCTGTTTCTTCCACACAAAATATATTAATTATACAGCTCGGCATGAGCAATAACGTCCTTGTTTTCTTTTCTTTCTTTTTTTAATAAAATTAAATCCCAATATAATTAATACAGTAATGCCAATTATTTTCTTTTTGATTTTTTCGTCTTCTGCAATTGTACATCACTGTGCAATACAAGTTCACAAAAAAAAAAAGAAAAAAGAAAAAAAAAATCTACTAAAGTTCCTGGACATGCAAAATGTCTTTTCAAAACAACGCTGTACCTAAACAAACACTGAAATCTCATATCAGCGCCTGTGGAGTCTCGTCATTGTTGTTGTTTTTTTTTTTGTTTTTTTTTCCAATTTTCTCCCCCATCTTTATTACACAACACTTTCGTTCTCATATTTACACGGGAAAAAAAAAATCTAAATCATTATGTAAGTGCTCTTATATACGTTTGCATGTGTACATTTCTAAGAGATGTAAATATAAATATATAATGTGTATTTATATTTATTTATATAATATATATATATAAAGGCTCAGTCTTCGTCGGTGGAATCCGAGTCCTCTGTTGACGAGGATGATGTAGAGCTCTCTGCGTCTGAGGAGGATGACTCCGCCTTTCCCGAGCCCTCTGGACCACTGATGTCCTTCTGTTCGTCAGGCTCCTCCCCTTCGTCCTCTGCTTCCTTCTCCGATTGGCCTGAGCTTTTTTGTGCAGCATCAGAGGGGGCGGGCTGCGCTGGAGGGGCGGGCTGAGGACTGGTAGCTTGTGGCTGATTGGCCACAGGTAAATTAAGGCCTGGGTTGAGAAGCATCCCTGGGTAAAGCATGCTGGAGAGAAGTAAGGGGTTGAGAGCCAACGCTTGGCCTGAAGCACTTGTTGAGCTTGGACTTTCTGTCCTCTCTGACTGGATCTCCGAAGTCTGAGCCGTTGTTTCCCCGCCGCTTTTCTTCCCTGAATCCTCGCCAGAGGCGGTTTCCTGTTTTCCCATCAGGCTGCTCATTCCAAGTAGGTTGGGCAGGCCGGCCATGCCTGAGAGCATCATGGGAAGCATGGCGGCCATGTTGGCAGGGTCACTCTGGAGGCCCATGAGTCCCGCGGTGAGCTGGAAGCTCTGAAGGCTCTGCAGGGCCTGTAGGCTGTTCAGGTCCAGACCGGAGATGAGCCCGTTGCTTAGAAGAGGGTTGACGCCAAGGGCTGCACTGGCGTTAGCGTTAGCCGCATTAGCTGCTTTGGCCAGAGCATTTTTGGGCCGACGGCCTCGTCTGCTCACCTCCTCCGGTACGATAGGACCTGTGAGGATGCGGTCAAACATGCTCTCCGGGAGGTAGCCCTGGGGATACAGGAAAAGCATAGATTTTCTATAAAAATGCAAACAAAATAGAAATGGGAATTTGCTAACACACTGAAGTCATGGTGACTCAGCTTGTGTTGTCTTAACACTCAATCTAAACAATTTCTGACAAGTAATGACTAACAAATCAAGTTGCTTTCACAGTCACTAGATAATTATGTGCACAATTTGTACATGAAAATGTCACAAAAAGTGTTACAAAGCACAGCATCATGATCATTTCCTTCACAGAGAAGGAAAATTTGCCTATTCGTTCTCACCGACTGTTTAACAACGTCTGCCCACTCTGGTGGAATTCCATACTCTGGATTTTCCTGGAGGAATCGGCACAAATCCTTCAGAGGAGGAGCAAACGCACCGCCGATCTGTACATAAATTAAAGACATATGCATAACCTTGTATGGAGAAAACAGGAACCCATACAATCGTGCAGCTGAAAGAGTTACAAAAATGCCGCGTCCAACCTTGCGAGCGTTTCTCCTGTTGATGATTTGGACTCTCTCCTCTCCTGTCAGACTGTTGACGTCGATCTTGTTGGGATTTCTACAGCGATGCCTCTTCTGCTTCGGCCGTCCGTCCTGAAACTGTATCTTACTCACCCCCTGCATACACAAAATAACCAGATGTGAATAGAGTCATACTGTACATTTGCTTCATTATTCCCGTATTCATATACTACATTATTCCCATGTATTTATGTGACCTGAGAACTTTTAAGACAAAAAACAGGGATTAGGTGAAGTATGAAGCTAGCAAGCAGCTAGCAGAAACATTTCTCATTTCTCCTGAAATACAACTACACTAAATGATATTGAAAAGGCCGCTTAACCGTATACAATTATCTCTATAGTCGACATCTTCTAATACGTCTAATATCTATGTCTTCTAACCTATCTAGTATCTAATTTTAGCAACCAAGAAAATTAAAGCATTACCCCATTTTGTAGAAGGTTAAACATAGTCCGTTCCTTACCGGGATGAAGGCGCCGACGTCTGCCACGAAGCCTGGGTGCTCCTTCAGCCACTGATCTAGATCCTTCCGTCTGGGAGCGTCATCGCCGGCAAGCCGTGTTCCGTCTTTTAGATTTATGACGGGGACTCTGCTCTCGGAGTCCACAGGCCCGACAACCTGAGAGGCGCTAGGCGTCGAGGCTGAGGTCGCAACCCCGCTCCAGCCTGGAGGAACCTGTAAATGAAGGAAAAGTTTGCGTATTCACATCAAGAAATAATTATTTCTACTGACCATTTAACAGAAGGTAAAAGTTACTGACATGATCCCAGAGATATTCCAGTAATATTTACATTATCCCATCTCCCCTCGGTAGACCAATCCGGTTAAACTGTACAATTATCACACTGTTCATGCACACACGGTGTCGTCTGGTAATTCTGTTGGTCCTCATACCTGATCAGGCACTGCAGTAGGTCTGCTCTTGTTTACAAAGAGATGATCCATCCCTTCCACATTCTTCCTTCTTCCTCTCCTCTTCTTCATCACTGGCTGACCATCAACCATTCCGTTCAGTCGCATCTGTCCACTCAGGCCTGCATAGAAAGAATAAAGTGATTACTTGTGGACTGTTATAACAATATTATTGTGTGTGCACGCGCACGTGTTGTAGTGCTGGGTTACCGCGTGGATAGCTGTTCTGTGTTTTGGTGTAATCGGTCAGGCTGCTATCAGAGGCACTCTGCAGTTCCTGTAACCTAGCCAGATACTGCTGCTGGGCCAGAGGTCCCTCCTCGCCGTCTAGAGGACGCTTCAACGGCAAACCCTGCTTCTGGAAGGTCAGCTTCAGGCTGCCTTCCTGCTAAAGGTCAAGAGGTGTCAGAGGTCAGTTTTCATGTATGCAAAAATTGGGTTATTTTTATTTATCAGCAGGCCAAGCTCAAACTGCAATTAGAAAAGGGAAATGCAAACACAGGGTGAAATCAGAAGGTGCAGGTTAAACTTGCTTTGCAACAGGAGCAAGAAAGGGGGAAAAAAAAAGCTTAATAAATAAAAAAAAGAAAAGAAACAAAAATCAAAACAAAAGCAGAAGCATGCCTAGCGCTGCAACAGCCACTGCGGCCTTGGGGAGAGGGTTGGGGGGGACGGGAGAACTTAAAAGAACATACGTCATTTATTTTGACTGAGAACTCCTTTTCTCTGTCTGCATCATGCTTCTTCACCTTTGAACCCTGAGGAGAGGCTGCAGGGTCATCTGCCAAGTTGGCTGCGCTGTCCATGAGCTTAGTGGTGTAAAATGAGGACACTGCAGCACTTGCCTCGTACGTACGCTGAGACCCGGGCCACTTGCCTTTCAATACCGCCTGGCAAATACTGTCCAGTCGGTTTATCATGACGCGGTCCTGTAATGTGAAAGAAAAACGTAATGATTCTTATAGTGCTGTTGTTTAGCCCATAAAAGTCTGTAAAATGGCTGTTTGCGGTGAGATTACCTTCGGCCAATAGGAAGCAGCCAGCATGTAGCCTCCGCCGTGGAAGGGGTGGGAGAGTTTAGTGATGCCATTGGTCACGTGACTGTCCTGCGTGTCGTCGTGAGTAGTGCTATGAGATGCTATGCTGTCCTCGTCAAAGCCTTTAACGCCAGGCACCGCTGCGGCTGTGCATACACACAAACACTCCCCATTATAAACATACAAAATAGTGAGAGAGTGCACATAAAAAGAATTTAAAAGAAACAAGCTGGTCTTGGTGTGACTTTTATTCCATAAAATACACCTGATGTCCTTATGAACCTGGATACGTTCCAACATGTATGATGCTTCCTGTGCTTCAGGTACTGAATTAATCACTACAACAGCACGGTTTTAAAACACTGTTGAACAGCAAGAGCATGAGTCACTCACCGTTCTTTGCAACCGCTTCACCATCACTCTCTTCAGAAGATGAGGACGACGACGAAGACGACGACGAGCCGGAAGAGCATGATGATGATGAGGACGAGGAACTGGACCCTGACCGTGATGAGGATGATGATGAAGATGAGGATCTTGATGAAGAGCTGGATGAGGAGCTCGAGGAAGATGCGTCTGAATCCGAGTCTGACCCAGACCTCCTCCTTGGCTCCTTGCGACTTCTCTTGCTTAGTTTTTTCTGCTTTCGGCCCTCGGAGTTGGGTGCGAGCGGCTTCGTTCGAGCGGCCTCCATTCGTCTCTCGTTTTCTCCATCTTTCTCTTCTTTCAACCCCTCTGCTCCTGTAGGTGTGGGAGGCCTGAGGGAAGGCCAGCTCTGTGTCCCAGCCGCCTCCTCCTCTCCTTCTAAAAGCAGCTCCTCCTTGGGTGTAACTTCCTTAGGGATGGAGTTAGTTAGTGGTGAAGGCGGAGCTCCAGGAATCTGGCTCTGTGCTAAAGGGGTTGGGGTGCGCGTCTGTCCGAGCAGCAGCGTCTGATTTTGGGCTTGGCTTTGCGCCGGTGCGCCCTTGTTTTGGCTGTAGTTCCTCTGGGCTGTCATGAAGCTGAGTTCAGGGTCTCGGAGGATGTGGTAGTCCGTCCGGCTCACACCGTGCTTGGCCGCACCGATTAACAAGTCGCGGTCATGAGTGCCTTTCTCCCACCAGACAGGCAGATCTGAGCCAGGCTGGCACAGTGCCAAGCGCTCATAGAGCTGAGGGTGGTGCAGAACCTGTTCCCGAATCTGCCGGAGCAGCTCGACCCGGTACAGTGTACGTGAGGCACGCTCTTCTGTGATCGGCTGGATGGAAAGAGATGGATCCACGATGTCTGAAATTACAGAAAAGCACAGAGAAAAATAAGGAGAGAAGAAGAAATGGTATATTCAAGTATAGTTTATAATAAACATTTTGAACAACACTTTGTAGACTGTGCCTTTTCTATGACGTATACCTACCTTATTTAGACATTCACTGCCCACTTTATTAGGCATATATGTGCACCTGCATAGTGTACAATTACTAAATGTATTAATGAACAACTTCTCAGTCCTCCTCTACTAGGTGTTTATGCAACATCCCCCTCCCTTCTACTCACAAACCTTGACCAATCTCACCCACTCCCACAGACACCCCTGACCAATCCTGCCCTCTCCTGCAATTATTATATTTTCAAATGATCTTTGTTGGTTCAAGTTCCTTAAATTATAAACAATTCAGTAATTTAAATCACTCTGACCTTAACCAGGATGAAACAGTTACTAAAAAATGGAATGGAATCCCAGACTTGACACACAACTCTGCCCTTTACATTAATGGAAACGGACACGGTGTATTCTTACTGGACAATTGAGCAGACACAAATATCTTATCGGTTTACATTGTGAGTGTACATTTACAGATTACAGCCTGTTTGATGTAGTAGACCAAAATTAGTGTATGTTTTTGACCACAGCATAACTTTTAGTTCTCAAATCAACAGTGACTCACTGATGTGCCGAGAACGGACCATCATCCAAATCATATCTGTTCAGCATCTGCCTTATAGTAATTCCTTACCACTGATAAGCTTGGACAAGAGCGGACACTTTTTGCATAGCAACAGGAGGGTGACAGTCAATAACTGCACGCATACACGTGGTATATACGCCTGATAACCTAGAAACTGAGTGCATGCATGTGGGCCAGACAGATAAGTGTTTGTAAAGACTCACCTCCCTCCCTCGGTGGTAGGCGGCACACACGCCTGCACATGGCAGTGAAAGCGCAGAGGTATTTGTGGAGACTCTCGTCTGTCTTCTTGTGCAGCCGAGCCATGGCTCTGAACTTGGTCCAGTCGAAGCGGCCCAGTTCTGGATCAAACACGACGCCAAACGTAGACACCACGCGGTAGAAATCTGCCTCCTCTCTCCTGGTCCACCTGTGCAGAAGAAAGAAACAAAGTGCATCGGCAGAATTTGAGTACATGAAACTAGTACATATTCATCAAACAATTCAGTTTTTAAGCATTCTTTAGTTGTGTTTGGAAGCTCGCGGCACCTCACCTTTGTTGCCGCTCGATCTTGGCAGCCATTTTAGGGTTGATTGCATCTGTAAGCATGGGGGGCAGAGGGCAAACGTTAGGAGTCGTGGTGTGCTGCGTCTGATGGATCTGCAGGATCTGTCTGCTCTTGGTGAAGCGCTGTGATGCGGTGATCAGGCGCCGCAGCCGAGCCGTTAAAGCGGATGAAGATGGCCAGTACGCTCCCGTGACGACTCCAAGAGAGCTGCCTCCACCGTCCAGCACGGAGCCACCTTCTACACACACACACACACACACACACACACACAATTAAAATTAAATTAAAAATGAATTGAGAATAGCTCTTGTGATACTGTTCTAAACGCACAAACCACTTCAACTGTGGTGGTTTGGACGTCATATGTCTATTCCTAGCTAAAAATAAAAAAAATAAATGTATTTAAGTACATGGGTCAAGATCGTTTCTTGTGTGTGTGTATGTGTAATTTCAGCTGACAGGAAAATCAGAGGTCTTGCCCCGAGGACTAGTCTGGAAATGCTTCTACTGATTGTGCTTTCAAAGTACAACGTAGCAACAGGCAGAAATACAGTGCCGAAGTGTAGAACACATGTACTTCATGTACATGTACATGTAGAACACTCACACATGTACTCCGTTGCACTCACACCCATCGTGATGAAATGCTTCGAGAGGCTCGTCATGATGCACATCAAGACCCTGCTGCCTCCCTCACTGGAC
>JAQMYM010000023.1:4151252-4165959 GCA_030014255.1 Parauchenoglanis ngamensis
AAAAAAAAAAAATAATGACCCCCCCCCCCCCCCCGAACTGGATAGACAAGAAAATGCATAAATAAACATAATATTAAATATGATATCATAAATAAATATATTTCCACAAAAGAGAAGTAAAAAAATATTTATTAAAAGGCCAAAGAGATGGAAAGATTCACAAAGACGCTAAACAGGAAGCAGTAAAAAATCCATTCCAAATTATTTTCAAACCTCAGAACAGCTTAAAAATGTAAAACTTTAATGTGTGGAGTGACTCATGACCTAATTCTCTTCATCATTTAAAGCCATTAGCATCTTTATTCTCGATCCATTTTGCTTTAAATCCAGGCGAGTTCGTCCCTCATTTGTCCCGTGCTTGTAAAAGCACAAATGGTTAAGAAAATGAGAGATGAGAGATTTGATTGAGGGACATTTTTATCTTCTCACTAAACCACATCACTGAGTGACTTCGAGGCGGGAAGGAAGCGGTCGCAAGCAGAACCAGCGTGAAGTGAAGATGTTTCTCACAAGTCAGCTTTTAATTGATCATTTTTTTTTTTACCGTCGCACAATGATGATATCAGCCAGACAAACAGAAGATCAAGCCATCCTGGTTTACAGAAAACGGTCTTAAAACATCCATGTCGAGGGAGAGAGAAAAAGAGAGAGCTCGTAAATGTTTAAAACGTCTTCCAAAATCATGGGCACGTTAGAGGAGGTTTTTCCCCCTCGTCACAGCATTTGTTGTATCACAGCAACAGCAGCACCATAAACTTCCTGTCCATTTGTCACTGGTGTAAATTCCCCACGAGCGTGAAGCACCTGTTCACCTTCACACCTCCACTTTATGCTTTTACAGCACAAACACACGCCTGATAAATGAAGCCATTTGCATAGTAGCGCTGTAAATTATTCCTAGCAGGCATGTCTCGCAAATGGAAATCCCAGCACTGATCTAGAACACGAAATGAGGCGACGAACAAAATCCTGACCTGAACTTTAATAACGCATTAATAATGAACATTTCGTAGCGTCTGTGAGGAGGAATGTGATGGCAAGAGGCCTAGTCTGGTACCACAACAACACAAGTTGAACAAAAGCAGTTCAGAGCTAAAGCAAAGCCAGAGGCTTAATCCGGTCTTGTGTGCGTGTGTGTGCGCGAGTGTGTTTCTTTATCCACTCCAACTTCCACACGGCGATTTGTCCTGCTCTCGCTCCATGCCAGAGGGAGAACAATATGTTCTTTCTGGAGAGCTTAGAAACTAGTACAGTTATAGAGGAGGACTCGTGTACGTGCGCACCGCCGCCTGAGAAACACCAATGTTTACTACAAAGAGATGAAACTCTAGTGTGGAGCGGATTTCATGTCCGAGCTATCAGCTTTTTGTTCGCGGTTGCCTGGGAGACAAGCAGGTTCAACAACCTGAGTATGAAAATAAACCCTTACTGAATGAAAGGAAAATGAAAACTAATTTATTTCTTAAGGATTAGTCGTGTTAAAGCATTCGCGCTGCATGGTTGTGTAACTCTGATGCACCACGCACACGGGATGAGGCGTGATCTGACCGAACCGATTTTAATAAAAGGGATTGACATGGCGTACACGGACGATAGACGATGTGGTAGAAACCTTCACACAACTCTCCTGCTAGAGCGTCATGCAGTCGCCTCGCCGTGGAGAGAAATTAAAGGGCAACACCTGAATGCCCCTCCCTTACCAAGCGTGCATTACAGCGTACGCTGGCCGTCAGGTGCCTGTAGTGTACTTCCATCTACACTCCCTCGTGCTAAATAATAATAAGTATGATCCTCCATTTTTCAAAACACGGCTTCTCAAACTTGTTATCCAGCACCAGCAAACACCGACTACTCTTCACTCGTCTTCCTCTCTTCTTCTGTCGTCTTTCCTGTGCTACCTTCCGGATTCAAATTGCAAAACGTTGAAGGCGCTCTCCGTTCTGGGCTACCGTAGCGGCGCAACATGGTGGACCCGCTCCCTGTGTAGATATAAAGGGCTCCTTCTAAGCTCACGGAAACGCAACGATCCGGAGTTACAGCTAATTATACACTAATGAAAACATACTTATGAATATTATATTCCACTTCTGCTATTCAAGCCCCATAAATCCTACATAGTGCACCTTTAGTATAGAACTTATTTAAGTGCGATGTAAGGAGAGGATGCTGCTGCGCAAAGCATAAATATTTATGTTCACAATATTTGACAGATGCTCGCATCTGGCCCGACCCACTGATGTGCTCCGTAATCTCTATTAAACACAAATCCATGCTAATTCAGTAGGTCGAGAGTGCCACCAGTTTAAAACCCTAAAACCCAGTTGAGGAGGTTAATACAGTTAATACACAGTTAGTGTGGTGAATTTGCTCTCATGAGGTTTATCAGGAGATAAAATTAAAAACGTTGTCCAGAGGGATAAAGATTACAGCTACACAGCTATCGTCTCGCTGGGATTCATATAGTTGTCAGTTTCTTTTAGTATCTATTGCGTAGCTCAGTGTTTTCCAACATGTGGGCTGCGGCCCCCTAGAGGGCCGCGAAGGTACTGCGGGTGGCCCGCGACAGGTCATTTACAGTGAACAAAAAGTTTTCAGTTTTGTTATCAAGTTTGACATTGGCATAAAATATATCCGATTAGATATTTACATAAAAAAAAAAAAAAGTGACCAGAACTAATGAAACAAAGCCATGGGGCTTAAAGTACATGTCATTCTTCATCTGGTCGTTTCTGACCTACAAATAAACAAAGAAATACTTCATCTTAGTCTCGCATGCTGATCAGAGGTGTGATTAAATTTCAACTTGGGCTGCGGCATTTTAAGTTGCTGTAAACCTGTGATTTTTAATTACAGCCAGCACGGCTGTCATGTCCGAGCTGCTATAACAGGAAACTAATTAACACCTTCTGACCAATCAGACGGGAGGATTTAGCAGGATTGCTGTTATAATACAGTATGTAAATGAACACGTTTTTAGCCCAGCAGGTTGATTTCCAGGCAACCAAAGCATGAAACTGGGTGATTCACTAATGAAGGTAAACTTGGTGAAACCATCGGTAAAGGTGAGGGACGGTGGATGAACGTATGAAGTATGGAGTCATGTCACGCTGTTGTGACATCAGAGAAGGTTGCAGCTGAAGCAGCACCTTTTCAAGTCAAAACCTTTCTCGTTTGGTAGTCAAATCATCCGTCTCACCACACGTTACTCTTTCTTCATGTAGCAGCGCTCGTCCTTTCCCATCCGTTCTTCATGCGTCTGAAACATCAGAAACATCTGCCAGGTCCTTCGGAGCGGGTGCGTTCGGGTCGTAACTGACTCACGCGGCAGGTCACCTGCTGCGAACTCGCGCACGCCGAGACGCACTCGCGGGATGGCGTTACACTTCACTAATCTCCGGGACAATGTGACTCGCAGGTTGCTTAGCAACTGAAAGACAGCGTCAAGCGGAGAAGAGGCGTAGGTGGCTGCGGTGACATCAGTTCCTGAGAGTGACATGATCTCCGCAGCAGCTGTGACGAGCAGGCCGATAAACAAGAGAGGAGAATCTAGTATGCGAGGCTTAAAACGCAAGTTTAACCCTAAATCTGAGGGAAAAGAATTGATTTCCAGGAAAACATGGAAATCTCATGCCGTCAAAGCTGCTTAGGTTTAATTTTGAGCAAAATTACCGTCATATACACAACTTCCTCCTCACAATAATTAGAAAAGGAACCACCAGATCAGCTCTCCGCAAAGAAATAAAGGAAACAATTAACAGCAAACACACCGTCAATCACAAAGGTGAATAATGCAGAGTCAAAAAACAAATACTTAAACAAACACTAATACTTCAATAAAATTAATTAAATACAAATATAAATTCAGACGCCTGAAAACGATCAATCAAAGCAATGGATAATTATTATTTGGTCATTTTAACAGCTTTTTTCTACAGCTCTAAAAAGTGCAAACACTAGACAGGACAAAAACTGCCTGAAGGAATTAAAAGTGCAAATTATTCAGTCACACTACAGCCGTTTTCTGTTTAAAAAAGGAAGTAAATGTGGGCTGTGTGCTTTTATCACAAGACCTCTGTGACTTCACATACTGAACTTCTGTGACAGCCGCTCATCTACCAGCGGTTAAACCGCTATTCGGGTTTCATCACCAATTACACAGACAGGACCGCATGGTGGGAGTCTGCGTTTAAATTGGCCTAATTAACGAAGGAGAATATAAAACACTGATCCATTCAGAGACAAGAAACTGAGTGGAAATGCACATGCTCTTTTAAAAAATACTAATAACAAAACAAAAAAAACCCACACAAAATCCTGCTTTTTCATTCTGGCCTTGATTTTTATTTTTTTTGGCATTTTTCTCCCAAATTTGTTCACCTGCCAATTCCCACACACTGGAAAGCTCTCGCTTATCGAACGGCAGCTATCGAGAGGGAATGCAAAGACGTGCGTACTCAGAGAAACGTGAAGCTAAATGACTGCACGTTTTCAAACCGAAGCTCAGGGCGGCGTAAGAGAGTCAGAGGAGTTGCACATGAGCTCACAGGTGCACAGGATAGGCTAGGGTTACTGTGATTGACAGAGGAGACGGACGGACGGAGAGGGAGGGAGAGAGAGAGAGAGAGAGAGAGAGAGAGAGAGAGAGAGAGAGAGAGAGAGAGAGATCATTCCTCCTAACCAATTTAGCTCCCTCGTCACGTCTGATACAAAGACGTTCTTTACATTTGATACGAACTTCGTAGCAACAGTTTAGGGAAGAACCACATATGAAACTGATGCTCTGGTGTTCACATACTTTTGGACAGTGTGCATAAGCTACAGGTACAGTACTGCACCAACGTATTGAGCCACCCCTCATGTTTTCATATTTTGCGTCCAAAGAGCCGCACGTTCTTGTACATTTGTAACGCAGTCTCGAGGAGCGGTTCCCCGGGCCTGCAGTCTCGAGGAGCGGTTCCCCGGGCCTGCAGTCTCGAGGAGCGGTTCCCCATTGCTGAAACGCTGTGGGATCATCCTGACAGAGAACGGAACAAAAGGCAGCCGAGGTCCAAAAGTGCTTTGGAACGACCTTCAAGACCTGAAGCCCACGTAAAAAGAAATGACAAAGTTCAGGCTGTGTTGAAGAATAACACAGCGCTCATACCAAATACTGGCTTTAAAGCTTGTTAGAATTACACAAACTCTGAGTTACATTCTGTATTTACATGCATGTTTGCACATGTTGCAATAAATCACTACCTACCGTCTCAAAAATATATATATTTATAAAGAAATGAGGAGTGAGGGGGGCTCAAGACTTTTGCACAGTACTATATGTATATACATTGGTATCCACGCTTCCTCTCTTATTTAGTGGAGCAGCTTTAAAATCCTCTCCAGCAAAATCGGTTTCTCCTGGACTTCTCTGTTCCTCCACAATGAAAGCAATGACTCCTAAACGCTGCACTAACGCTTGCTGCACTACAGAACTCCACCCGACGCTGCGTACGGCTGCGTTTAATGTATGCGTTTCCCCCCAGTATGCCGAGCAGGCGATACGGAACTGCACTACTCAGCAGGACTTCACAGAAACGCCCGCCGACTTTAAAGCCAGGCGAGATTTCTGCCGCAGCGACTCGGCCTTATTTACACATCTAATGTTAAGTACGAGCCACAATATAGCAGGTTTAGGTTTTATGCCTTACACGAGAGGAGAAAGACCCAGGACACGCCCTGTTTCGGCGTCTGCAGGTTCAGCGGTTCCAGCGACGCAGGTTAAGCAAGCAATGGCTTTGTTTCACGTGCGCAATCGTTTATTTTTGGCTGTAGTTCTGTCCGGACGGGATCGAGTGCTCATGACATCCTAATTCAAAGATTCTCCTCTGCGGTTTTAATTCCCATCCGTGTCGGAAACATTGGTGCTTTACTCCGGCCTCCAGTAGAAGAATCATCTAACGGTTTTCACCAAAATCTGTACGGGTCTGATCTTCCCGGTTTGGGCGCCGTACGGGTCTGATCTTCCCGGTTTGGGCGCCGTGCGGGTCTGGGATTCTTATATGCGGCGGTCACCTCGCGTTTCTGTGGGGGGAAACAAAACAATGTTTGACTGCTCATTACAAACGTCCTCCTGATGAACGAATCCAGTCGGAGTAGGGGTTAAGATTTAACTTCTAATCACACTCCAGTCTGACGAGTTTGTAGAGAGTGTGTGTATATACACACTTGGACCAAAGCAGTGTACAAACAAACGTACTTCCTCTCCCTCGGAAGCATTCTCAGGCTCACACGCCTTCACATCCTCGGCAGCACAATGGCGAACCCGTCGTCCGTCTCCTCGTCTCCTTCGCTGCGTCTGCGCGTCTGATCCGTCTCGCTGACTGACTCAGGGAAGGATTAATCTCAGCGGTGCTGACCGTTACACTGGTGTGTGACGTAGAGAAGCAGGTCAGTGGGGCTTCGCACTGTTACCCAAGCTTTAGATCGACAATTCCTCGCAATCGTACCTCGGCTCGGGTTGTCGATTTACAAACCGATTTGACGCGAGAAGCGAAAAATAAAACAGCGGCGTGTTTTATGAATGAAAGCGCGACATTTTCCTGCCTTTGTTTTTCAGTTCTCCTTTCACACAACAGATGTGAAACAAAAAGTAGTTGTGTTTTATACTCAATTCATTAAAAAAAAAAAAATCCTATCTTACCAGTGTTTTATGACGCATCTTTTACGATGTGTTTAATCCAGCTCCACTCTGAATCGTGCCCCGGGTTTCGGTTTCGTTTCTAAAATATCACACCATGACAAATCGCATTACAGCCCAGATAATCCATTCTCATTAAAAACAGGACTCCGGCTTGGTGTTCATGTTCGTGATTCTGTCTCTACACACAATCAAACAGGAAACTGAGCTGGTTGAAACAGGACGTGCTGGCGGTTAGACGGTCCTATCCTTGGCTCCTGCTTTATAACCAAACACTGATTCTTATCGGCTTTTTACGGCGACGCCGGTAACGGCTGATTGTCTATTCTGATGCCAAAAACACAGCTGTGGGTTGAGAAGATGCTGATAACACGTTCCCCGACTGCACAAGGTCTCATTTGAAACGCGGAAGCCGAGCTGGAAAACCGCCAGCCGTGAGAAAATCAGCTTTGTTGTGACATGTTCTACAAATGTGTTCGAATTCTCCACAGACCTTTGTAGAAAACTCAGAGTTTAAACTGTAGGACCAAGCAACCTACAAGGAGCTTCATGAACTCGGCATGCAAAACAGGCTGCGAGATACAGATACAGTTCCCATAATGCACTGAGAACGAGGTCACGGAGTCGACTTTCTCCGCACCGTGCCATGAATCATGACCTTAGGGAAATTATTTTCAGGGAAAAGTCTCTACTGTTCTCATAATGCAATGCAAATATCACCAGCTTCAACCAGCATGCGATGGGATGCATTTTCACCCAACTTAGACCATCATCATCATCCTGGTGTTCTTATAGAGATCGTTTCAATAAATAGTGGACCAATCCCACAATGCAAGATGATACAACATCGATTTAAACTCCCTGTTTCCATGGTTACAGCGAAGTCTTCTTTGATTAGTCGCTTTTGCTCTGTGATCTTTTTTCCTCAAAATGGCCGACACCTGGAAAAAAAATGATAATAAAAAATGGTGTATCGAGTTTCAGAGGAGGAAAAAATAAATAAAATTCACCCGATCCTGCAATGAACGGAAAAGACTGGAATTAGATTCGGGAAAGCCGTGTTTTTGTGCAAGTCGTGTTTTTAGCCATGTATGTAGTACTTCAGTTTAAAAATCCTTTTCACAGCTTAGTAGTTTTTAAAGCCGGTTAAAAAAAATAAATAAATCGGCTGATTTCAGGATCCGTATCTGGAACGAAAAAGTGGTATTATGGCTTCTATCTTGTATCTAAGCGCATCAGGCTGAAAATATAAATTCTCTATGGCACAAATGAGAGATTTTGACTTCCTGAACCTCACTACTGAGCTCTATTGCATAATAAGCGTACAGAATGGAGCTCGTGTATAAAACCAACGTTCCTAACACTTCTTCTCCGAGTTAGTCTATTCCCCTGGTTATAACGCCTAATGTTTGATTCCAAGCGGATGACTAACTTGTTTAGAGTTGAAGGAAGAATCTGTACGTGAAAAACCCTTAACTCCAGGTCCGAACCATCCATCGTGCGGCGCAGCGCTAATGTCGCAAGAGGAAATCGGATTACTACATCCTGTTCGTGATGCCTTTAACCGTCAGGTCTCAAACGTCAGGTCATGACCTCGACTCTTGTACGTTTCCCCTATACATCTTCTGTTGCGCACGTGCACTTTTGTACTTCTGTGTTGTCTTATATGTAGCACCTTGGTCCGGAGGAACGTGGTCTCGTCTCACGGTGTACTGGATCATCTGTACATGGTTATAATGACAATAAAAGCCACTTGACTTGACGATACGTCACTTTATTTAACATAACAGCCGGGATGTCCATATAAATCATGGGCTGAACAAGCTTTGACGGTTTTCTGTACGCCGAGTCTGGGGGAGTAAATTAAAACACATCCATCTAAAAATAAAAACCTGTCTTGTGCAACCAGAACATGCATCCTGCTCCGCTTTTGTGCAGCTTGCAGCTGAAGTATTTGGGTCAGTCACACAGCTAATTTGTTTACCATAGCTGGCAAGTCTGTGCAGAAATTTCACACCCGCTGCTTTTTTCCTGGATGAGCTGGAATGCTGAATATGTTCATACTTGGCCTTGTGATACTGTGCAGGACGCAGCATCCTCTCAGATACCGCAGCGAGCCGTTTAATACTCTCGGCTCTGTCGAGCTTTCTCTTTTTAGATCCAGCTGAATGTGACGTTCCTACGACGGAACAGTGGGCAGAACAAACCGGAGCAAGTTCAGAGTCCGGGAGATTTGGTTTCAACTCGGAATGTTTGACACTAATTTAAATAACTAGTCCTACTTGCAAAAACAAGTCACTTAACGACCTAAGTAACTGCTCGAGCTGCTCGTTACAAATCCCACCTCCGGGCTGAGCTACATCGGTTAGGCGCAAAGTAACCTGGCTGTTTTTACTAGTCGGATAAATTAGCGCGCAGAAGATTTTTCCGGATTTATGGAAAGCAAGAACCTGCCTGAACTCAGCTTGCTTTTAAACATAACCGAGAGACAACAAAGACATCAAGCTAACAATGTACATCTTCCATGTATACCATACCATGTTAAAATCCTAGTCTGTCTTGCTATACATCATCAGTTTTAGGAAATGTTTACACACTTTCCCAAGCCAAAACGTCTGTTAACAGATTTACGACGAGCTCCGGTAGAACGTTCCGCCATCGTCGTGAGCTAGGTCTCGAGGACCTCGCGTTCAAACGCGTTTGCTAATGCAGAAACCCCAGGAGACTGGTACGCAAAAGGAAAAGACCTTTGAAAAGGATTTTAACATATAAACACTGAGAACAACAGTGTGAACGCTCATTTAACACTCCACAGAATAAAGATATTCTTGGTATCTAAACAGTTGGCCTCTTTTTCTTTAATTTGTATTCAGAGCTAGGAATCGAGCGCGTTAAATGAGCAGGACACGCGCAGCACTCATCTTGCGTATGCGTTGAAACCAAGTACAGTCCAGTCTGAATGGATTAATGACTCGTCCATGTCTGCAGAGAACGAGGAACAGTGTGAAAGGTTCCCGTGATCTTCGCTGCAGAAAGACTGAATCATTTCAGCTCCATGTTCCAGACAATTGAATAAGATTTTGATTTGGACGGCGAGCTTCAGACGTCTTTGATGATAAAACACGTTAATGGAGAAACGTTTCAAATGAAAACGATTAACGAACAGGCGCACGGACTTGGCGTTAGCGGAGATGACGTTCCTGGGCGACGGTTCGATCCGATCCAAGTCAGCGATCAAAGAGACAACACTGTGGCTGTTGCTCTCGGTCTCGGGAACAGGGCGAAAATAGTTTTCCTTCCTTCCTTACTTCTGTCCGACAGCCTCCGAGATCACGAACAGAAACTAACCCTGAGACACTGCGTGTTTTATATAAATGCTACTTTAATTTCACAAAGAGCCTCCAGATGAGGTAAATGATAAGTGCTAGACTTTTCAGCACAAGCAGTGCTAATACAAAGCTAAACCATTTGTGTCAAATTCGATTCTTCTACTTACGCTGCTGCTGCACGGCCGGCGCTCACATTACGCTGTGGGTGAAAACGCGGAGGGGGGAGAAGCCCATCCTCCTGCGGCACAGATCCCTCAAAAATCATTAACTGTAAAATGAGAATAATGGTAGTAATTAGAGGCCGGAGCGCGCGCGCCGTTTCTCCTAACAGGTGCTTCTCGGACCAGAGCGCGAGTGTGTGAATGACGCGAGTGCGTTAGAGCTGATCTACGGTCAGATTTTGTGCTTCCTGTAATAATGAGGGTAAAGAAGCGAAAAGGTAAAACTGATCCACGGTCAGCACCGCTGCCGAGATGCTCTAGACTTACAAGGACGAGGCTCTCATTTTCTCTCACAACCTGCTTCTCTCTTCCTGTATCCGTCTTGCTGGACTCTTTTTACATGCACGCAATAGCAAGGACATGTTGCACGCTCTGGAGCTGAAAAAACTGGGAAAGGGTGACGGAAGGAAATAAAAAGGAAAGAGAAAAAGAAAGGCTAGGATAGAAAAAGGTCAATAATTAGCATACTGAACAATCTGCTATACACATCTGTGAAGCTGCTTGGTCTGTTGTTAAACGTGCTGTATGAATAAAATTGAATTAAATCATTAGAGTGAAAAGGAGAAAACAAAGAAAGGAAAGACGACAAAAAGAAAAGGGCTGCTTTACGTTATAAAACCTGTTTTTCTTTTAACTCCATGACCTATTGTACATGCACAGCTCATCGTTTTCAAATATTACATAAGCCGGCACCGCTCACTCTTTAAAGGACGTGCTCGAGTGCCGCACTTGATAATTTTATGGAGACGTGAGTAATAGCGGACGTGAGTAATGCCGGTTCTGATTGCCCGTTTAAAGAAAGACGAATAAACCTGCTCAGGAGCACGCTGTACTCCCGACCGGCCCGTGTCTCAGACCTTACTGACCGATTATCCGTTTCATTTCAAAAGCAACGACGTTTATATCTCAGCTGTGCGATCAGCTGACCGAAATTAAACCTGACGAATGTGTAGCGTGGACATTCGGACAGGTTTACGGTTTAAAATGCTGAAGAAATAACCCCAGTGTCAAACACGAACAACTCCGTACAGTCTACATGCACAGGTTCGGGAGGGGAATGAAATGAAACGGTGAATGAAATGAAAATGAAACTTATTCACCAGTTACTGAGCTAAAAATTCATTTTGCCCCCTCACACAAACATGGTTTTCTCTCTCTCTCTGTCTCTCCATATTATTTTTGCTCTCTCTTTTCTAACAGCTACTAGGCAGCGAGTTAGCAGACAGTAAATAGAGCTGAACTTTGCTCCTGCCATCTTGGCAACAACAGAACGTCTCTTAAAAAGGCCTGCTGAACGACTATAAACCAAATTTGGAAGGGGAAAAAAAAAAAGGCTTAATCTGATTTGACCCCAGACGGCCTTCGCTTCCTATCAATTACCCATGCAAAACCTAAACAGCTGCGCACAAGTTTCCTGTTATTCAGCGGATTTGGTTAAACTTGCTACAAACATTATAGTGCGAAACATAACAGTATAAATAGATGAAAGGGGAGACGAAGCAACCTGCAAAATGACCCGTCAGAAATGGCAGTAGTTTGACACATAAGAGACAGCATAGAAAATTCAGTCACGGTGCTTTCGCGTATGCCGAGTTTAGTTGGATTCGACCCTGGTGCGTTCTCGGGTTCCCTTGGTTACGGTTCTATCAGGAGTCACACCTCGCTTAGAACCAAAACAACAGCTTTAAAGACATCTTGGGCGAGGTCAAACAAGAACTCCAGGTCGGATTATTTGCATGGAGAGAAAGAGATTCGACCTTGGATCGACTCGCCTGCAGGAATGAATCGATTCACGCTGTGTTTTGGGTTGTAGCATGTTTTGTATTTTCCCCCCCGAGCGCTACAGAAATACCGCCACAGAACCGCGAGTCTTAGATGAACAAAAAGGAGGCGATAAATCCGTAGATGCGATATGCGACGCAAAACTGTATATCCAGAACAACTAACTAATCGCTGCTTCGTGTGATATTTCTGACCACTTGGCAAAGCTTTTCTCCTCTACACGTCTCAGTAACGGACCGGAGACGTTTGGGAGCATGTTTTCAGTCTGCTGTATGTTCATTTCCCTGCTTTCAGGTTTGTAGCGTGAAACCCAAACAAATCAAACAGCACATGAATCAAAAGGATCTAACTCGGAGCTGGCAAACAGACTAATAAAGTGTGGAAGTGCACCGAGACGGACAGACAGACAGACAGACAGACAGACAAACGACAGAAACTACTGCAGACACCGCAGTTAAGAGTAGAAACACGACGAAGAGAAGCTCTTACTTGATCAGACTCTTCTGCTTCTCTCTGGGAGCCTTGATGATGCGGACGCTTTTGCAGCCCTTCTTCGCTTTGGATTTAGAGGATCCCGCTCTGTGCTTGTGCAGCTCGGAGGAGCTGGGGAAACTCTCGGGGCTCATGACGCGTGGGATGTTCTTCTCGCCCCGCTCGCGCGCCCTGGCGATGGCCTCGGAGATGATGCGGTTGGCCTTCTGCTGTTTGTCTTCCAGCGAGGGCACCTCCATCTGCGGCGGCCGCTTGGGGACGCGCTTCTCCGAGGAGGACGAGTGCGAGGACGAAGACGAGGAGGACGAAGACGAGGAGGAGGAGGAGGAGGAAGAAGACGAGGAGCTGCTCTTCATCGGCGTGCTGAGCAGCCGGGCCTGGTTGCTCGAACCATTAGTGTTTTTCGGAGGCTTGGGAGGGGAGAAAAGAGAGAAAAGGAGAATGAGTGAACGTGTTGACATGCTTCCTAAACACAGCGCGCTGTTGAAAATCTTCATTTAAATTCACGTCACATGGAAGGTTTAAATGTTGAGGGTAACTGCGTGTAAGTGAGCGTCTGACGATGATAACAGCCGGAGCAAATACATACGCCACGCGTCCCTTTTCACTTCTTAAACATAAGGAAGGACGAAAAAATTGCATCCCACACCATTTATCGTTTATATTAAGGAAACGGAAGGCAACAGGAAGGAAATAGGAAACAGGAAGGGAAGGGAAAGAGGAAGGGAAGGAAAAAGGAAACAGGAAGGGAAGGAAATAGGAAACAGGAAGGGAAGGGAACGGGAAGAGAAGAAATATGATAGGAAGGGAAGGAAATAGGAAAGGAAGTACGGGAAATATGAAGGGAAGGGTAAGGGAAGTAACCATGATACGACTGTTATATTTTAATGTCTACATTGAAAAGAAAAAGGAGAAAAATAATGATTTAAAACAGTTCAGAGCATTAGCGTCCAATCAGCTGCATCCCATAAAAAAAAAAAAAAAAAAGACAACAAAAAATTACAAAAATATAAAAAGACATTACAATCTCACCGAAACGTGTATTGAGATGTAATTTTTGAGGCTCTCAGTGGTAAATGGTCAAAGTGCCCAGCCTTGGCAGCGCAGCACACAGAGACCATCGCCAGTTTCCCACCTGCAGAGAACATCGTGTCCCTTTCACTAATCAAATTCAGAATAAGCCTGATGTCGAGTACGCGAGCTGGATTCACACAAAAACACACTCCTCCTTGTAAGGGAATCCGGTACAGGTAGGCTAGCTATGATGCACAACAGTAGAGAAAGAACAGTCTCGATAACCAGGTACGCTTCATACGTCATACTGCGAATTTAATTCCTCTAACGGCTTTACTTTCCCGGAGCAACAGGCTCTCGTCGCGGCGCTCCAGCTCACGCGGCCCGAGGATAACCCTTCACTCCGAAGGATTTACATTTTAGACTTCCCGGCTATTCTAGCCTCGACCTGACACGGATCGTAAAACTCCAGGGTGCAACACCGTCCCGCTGTGGAGGAGTTTAAATCCGAGACGCGGCTCGTCCGGGCAGCGGCGTGCGCTGAGGAGCTTAGCGACGCCACCCACACACTCCGCCTGAAAACAAGGGAAATCCTCCATGTTTTTCTTTTCTTTTCTCAGACACTCTAGGCTAGGCGATACAGCTTGTTGCCTCTGGAAAACTATAAGCCTGTGCATGTTGCTGAGCAGGAATAACGTGTACACACATGCGCCATACTTGAGTTGAGATTTTCACAGAAGGATAACTAAATATATTACAGCTGGGTTCAGTGACCATTTCAAAACATACAAACCAGGGATGAGAATTAGACGTAAAGCCTCTTCGCTCCTAACTACATAAATATCACCATATAAACAAGACCAAAAAAAAAAAGATCTCATCTCCTAAATGCTTATCTTCTTTTCATCTCGAAACCACTTCTCCATTAAACCGGCAGTATTTATTCCGTTGTTTTTATAACCTGAAAGAGTGAGACCAAAAAAAAAAGCCATGCAGCTTAGCCAAAATTAACCCGCCGCTTCATCAGGCCTGGCCGCCGACGCCGTATCGCCGCTTCGTTAGGCCTGGCCGCCGACGCCGTATCGCCGCTTCGTTAGGCCTGGCCGCCGACGCCGTACCGCCGCTTCGTTAGGCCTGGCCGCCGTATCGCCGCTTCGTCAGGCCTGGACGCCGACGCCGTACCGCCGCTTCGTTAG
>JAQMYM010000023.1:4168753-4182800 GCA_030014255.1 Parauchenoglanis ngamensis
CCTGGACGCCGACACCGTATCGCCGCTTCGTTAGGCCTGGACGCCGACACCGTATCGCCGCTTCGTTAGGCCTGGACGCCGACACCGTATCGCCGCTTCGTCAGGCCTGGCCGCCGATGCCGTATTTTTCATGAGGTTAAGAGGTAATTTCCTATTTTGAAGATGCTCCTTGGTCGTTTTGTTTCCATCCGGCTCGACATTTTTCCTCGGATAAAATTACAGGCTGAATTATCTACCGCTTTTCGCCAAGCTCGGTGCTTGTCTGTTCATCGCAGATGATCGGCTCGCCGACGCCATGTTGTGGCCGGATCGTGACCACGTGACGTAAAAATAAGTCTGATTAAATTCACTTTGTGTGTGTGTGTGTGTGCACGTGTCTGTGTGTATCTGTGTGTATATGGGGAAGGTGTCAGAAAGTGTTTTGGGGCATCACAGCTAGAGACAAAATAGATGAGAAACTTTAGAAGAAAAAAACAAACAAACAACAACAACAAAAAAAACCCAAAGTCCGCAATAGACTGAAATGTATTTTCATCTGTATTTCGAAAAAAACTAACGGTGTGGTAAATTTCTGATTTCTGATCATACACCGTGACTAACCGCAGCACCATGACAACCGTAATGCATGCACATGCACACATGCACACACACACCACACACACACACACGTGAAATGCAGTCATTTCATTAACTTTTGAACTGTTGACCACCAAATTAAACATTCAATTCCACACAGTTCACAGCAATGGAAGCTGATATAACAAGAGACTCATATTTACTATAAATAAATAAGCAATGTGTGTATGAGCATCCAATAAAATTTATATAAATAAATTATGTAACCTGGTAAAGAAAGAGAAAGAGAACAGCAGATAAAACAGTAAGTTTAATCAGCTACTTATGAGCCTGAGCATCGCCGGAGATCCTGAACCTGAGCGTTACAAGACTCAAGGTGACGGGATTTCATCATACTGATTTCATATGATCAAATCAAGCAGTTAAAAAAATTAAAACAAAAGAAAAAAAACAAACAAAAAAAACCCTAAACTAAGATTCTAAAATTCTGGTTTGATTTTGCTTCACCCTGTTCACGTGACAGCTTCTTCATCGCACAAACACATTTACGAGAATTAAACAGCGAATGAAAGTGGGAACAAACCCCGGGGAGGCGACGTGGCCGTGCACCGTTACGAGGTGTTGGGAAATTATCAGGACGGCTCGCGTGTGAACAGAAGCCGCTACGTTACCAGGACATCTTCTGAAGTTACAAGTCAACATGTAAGAAGAAGAAGAAGAGCTAGAGGAATGAGGATGAAATGAACTACACACACACTGGTATTGAAATGTGAAGCAAAACAAAAATCTACTGCCCAGGGGAAAAAATGACAATAATACACTGATGATTTCTTTGGTACTAGAACGCTCTAATTATGCTCGCTTTTTACATTTGCCGAGACTACCTCGTTCGGGGGTTGAAGGATGAGGTGTGTGTTGGGGGGGTTAAAAAGAAAAAGAAAAGAAAGAAAGATAAAACAGACGGACAGACGGCACGTCAGCCATTCCGGCATGAATAATACAGTCGGCAGCATGCCCCAGCCTGCTACACGATCATAACGTGAATTATACATGACTGCCTTTATTTCATTACACACACACACACACACACACACAGATCCAGAGCTTAGGGAAGGGAAAAGAGACCAGGGGAGCACCCACAAACACACACACACACACACACACACACACATCTGAGCCATGGCCCGATTCTGATTTGTGCTTTTATTCCTGCATATTAAAATAAAGGGAATCATCTAGAAGCAGAGAAACAATAAGAGGGGGAGGAGGAGGAGAGGAAATAAACACATTCATGTGGAGGATAAACATGGCCTGCATAAGGCGAGTCACGTGACACAGAGAGAGAGAGAGAGAGAGAGAGAGAGACAGAGCTTAATCCATTTTAGGGAAAATTTGAGCAGGAAAGAAAGGATAAAATGGGATATGAAATAACAGGAGAGGGAGGGAGAGAGGGAGGAAGTGAGGGAGTTAACTGGAAAATGAAAAAGGGAATGGGACGTAGATAGAGAGAATGCACCAAAGTGGGAGCACTGCAGCTGTGTAATACATCTATAAATAACTGAAATTACAGGCTGCCAGCACTGCAGTGATTTCAACCACTCTCCTCCTCCTAGTGCGGCCTATGAAAAGGGCGAAAAAACTAAACAAAACAAATAAAAACCCTTTATAACGCTTTATAAAGACACGGGATGGAAACGCACGCGGGACTCTCTGATGAATGATACACTGCTCCACTCACACTACATTAGCACGTTAGCTAACAGAAAGAAACACACGGATAGAGAGAGAAATAAAGAGAGAGAGACAGGAGGGAAAAAGGGAGGGGAGAACAGAAGAAGTGATGGTGGGGGGGAAAGTGGGGACAGCAACACTCACCCCGTGCACCCTAGCCTGCCACCCCGAGGCCTGGCTAAAGCTAAGGCTAACGCGCTTGTGCTAATGCTAGCGCTAATGCTACATTTACGAGGCGCCATGCTAACCCCATGCAGGAACAGCTTAGCGCAAGATGGCGGCCATCGAGCGAGCCTGATGCAGCGCGAGCCCACCGCTCTCGCGCGCTCCCGCTCTCTTTCTGCTCGTCCATCTGCTTATCTATCGGTTGCCGCTTCGTGTACAAGCACTCACCCGTCCTCTCGGTCTCTTCACCGCCGACATCTTGGTGTCTTTCCCGGTTTTTTTTTCTCCCTTCCTCTGTCTTCCAGGCGCCTCACAAAAAAAAAGTCTTGTCCTTCCGCCGGGTTTTTTGTCTCTCCGCTACACGCGCTCGCTCGCTCGCGCCCTCTCTCTCTTTCTCTTTCCCTCCCCCAGCAGGTCTCTTCACCTCCTCCTCCTCCTTTTCTCCTAGCCGGCCTTAGTGCAGTCACACTTCTTTACAACCGCGGAGAAAACGAGGAAGCGAAGGAATTAAAAAAGAGGAGCAAAACAACACCACCACCACTGACACCGCCGCACTCCCTCATTCTGCCGCGCGCGGCTCCGCTCCGTCTCGCGCTGCTCCCTTTCTCTGTCTATATCGGTTTTCTCTCTCTTTTTTTCCCTACGGCCTGCACTTTTACGCTCCGCCACTTCTTCCTCCTTTTTCACATCTCGGATAAGAACAAAACGATCGCTGCTCCACCTTTTATACACAAAGAAATGTGGAGGTTTTTGTTTTTTCATGCACGTCCTTTTTTTTTCTTCCTTCTTTTCCGTCGTTCGCGTGCTCTGTGGCGAGCTGCGGCGCGCGCGGAAAACGGAGCAAAGCGAAAAAGGCGACGCATCAAAATGCATCAGCGTGAATATTAGAGATGTCGTTAAAAATACAGTCTCTCTCTCTCTCGCTCTATCTCTCTCTCTCAGAGCGCGTGGGCCAGCAGAGGGGGCTAGCATCGCCATGATGACATTAATGTCCACAAATTAACCCTAAATACACCCGATTGCACCTTATAAATCTATCCTGCGTTATCATCTTACCTTCTCACACCCTCAGAGTGCATGCATTTCACACAAAATGAGATCACTATACACCTCCATCTACCATTACTACATTATAGTAGTAGCTCATCTGTTGCTGTGTGCAGTGTGTCAACCTTCTCTACGCTGTCCATCAGACCACCTCTGACCGGATGTGTGGTGGCCTGGGAAAATATGCAGTGCATTTACAATACAGCCAAAACACTGGTCTAAAATAAACACCAGGTGCTTGGGGGAAGCTGTTAGTCCGCGTTAGTTAAGATGAGGGCTGGATGATCTATCTATACCGTTTATCCATCGGGGAAGCTGTAGCCAATTCCAGCTGGCGAGAACCGGGTTACAGCCTGGGCAGGTCGCCAATCTATCGCAGGGTTAACACCGAGACGAATAACCGTTCACACTCACGTTCACACCTATGGGCAACTTAGAGGAGCCAGTTGACCTAATCTGCATGTCTTTGGGCTGTGGGAGGGAACTGGAGCGAACCCGTGCAAACACGGGAGAACATTAATATTATTTGTAAAGTGTTAGATTTGACACTGGCATTTTCGGGCTCCTGAGTGCCATGGCAGAAAAGCATTCGAGTTATTGTTCAAATCCCGGCGATGCCACAGCCATCCGTGGCCAGGAATCTAAGAGGGCGAAACTGGCCGTGCTCTCAGGGGTGCTATATTCTCTCTCCCTTACCAATCACAGCGACACACTAGCCAATTATGCGTGTTTGTGAGCTCAGGTATGCGGAAGAGGGTAGATAGCGGTTTTCCTTCAGTGAGCAGCAGTTTGAAAAGATGCGGCTTCACATATCTCGAAAGGAAGTACGGTGTTAGATTCCACCCTGTCTGATTGGTAGCGGTCGTAGGATAGGAGGTAGCTGGTTGGTGAGGGGGAATTGGACAGGAGAAGAGAACAAGGAGAAAATCAGAAGAAAAAAGGCCTTTTTCTCATTTGGCTGAAAAAGAGCTATTTTTGACCACAAAGAGGCGGGACTTCCAGGAGTGTCAGGTTTCAAAACACCTACACAACTGTCAATCATCCCAGATTCATGTGCTGATTGGCTCATCTGGTGTTTTTATTGGGGGGTTGAGATGACTGCCCTTTTTTGCTTATTTTTTTTTATCAGTGTGCTTAAAATGTTAAGATGTGGCGCTCCTTTTACGTGGAATGCATAAAAGTCAGCAAGTCTGGGTGAATTTTAGTAAAAAATAAACTGCACTTCAGAGACATTATGAAGTGGGTGGGGCTAATTATATGTCTGTTTTAATACGAGCCATAAACACTGTCTGTCTGTGGAGAAAATCTGAAAAATCCGTAAACCTGCCGGCTGCCTTTAGTGCTTTCTTTAGTAGCAGTTTCTATCATTACGGGTCATCGAATCCTTCTTCTGTATTCATTCTGCAGTGTATTTTTCTTCATCGCGTGGACATGACCATGTTACGTGCAAGTCTGAGGGCAGACGCCTTCTTCACAAATACACAGCCGCAGAAGTATAAACCAGGCCTTACACAGCCTACCATGTTGGCTAAGTATAAAGCATATATTTCTCCATGCAAAACTGGTGTTCATCATCTTCCAACGTTCATCCGTCTGACTTTCTGCTCAGTGCTGCTTGGTTTTTGGCATTGAGGTGTTTAAAGATCCCAGTAGCACTGCTGTACTTGGTATTAGCTGCCAATAAGCTAAGCAATGTGTTTTTGCAAAATAGTATTTTTATTCATGCTCCCAAATGCCCCATAAGCATAAGACATCAAAATTAATTCTAGTAAAATGCTTTCATCACAAGACGCCAGCATTTGGGATACAGTGTAGGCCCAGAAGAGATAATGTGATTGCCATGGAATCAGTCAATTTATACACAAGTAGGTCATTTTTCAGTGAATCAATCACAGATGGCTGGTCTTGGTGGAAATCAGTGTCTTTTTGTGAACAGGCAGAAACGGTACCAAATTCAGACATGCATCATGAAGGTTTAATAAATCTTGGCTAGTTATTAAAGATACAATTTTTAAAAAAATTGCAGGAGCATATTTAAGATGGAGATAATGGGTCTCTCATACAAATGTGGGAGTGTAATATAGTTAAGGATTAGAGCTACACCTAAACCAATAGAACTGGGGATGATGGTGATGCTTCCACTGCCTACAAGTTTAGTCCTTGTTACTAATTTGTTTACCTGAAATAGCCTTAAAATATACTTCAAACAGGAAGGAAGCTATTGAAGAAAAACTATTTCAGACATCTGACTTTGCTATGACCTTGACCGTGTTTGGTTCAGGTTCAAAATCTAATCAGTTCATCTGCTGATGACAATGATAATTTCATATAAATCCTACAATCATCCACCCTCTCGATTATGTAATGTATTACGCTAACGAGTACAGTGGATGGACACACGGATGGATGGACAGGCGGAAGGTCGCACAGACGTCCCGAAAACATAATGCCTCCACCACCTAGTGGCAGAGGCATAAAAAAAAAAAAAATCATAGACAACCATATCTAGAACAACTTAAATCACATTTTAAATACAGAATAATGTCGTAATCAACACACGACATGTCTGAAGAAAAGCGTGCCAAAATATCACAAATTTTAAAAATCTTAAATCATAAAGAAAAGAAAAAATGGAAAGAAAGAAAATAGAAATACCATCAAGATAGAAATGTGTTTACCTACAGGGGAAAAAACAGAGTGCGCGCGCACACACACACATACAGAGTGAAAGAGGGTGTGTGTGTGTGTGTGGCAGTAATGTGGTGGCACTGAGCAGCAGGGGGAACAGACAGACACATGCTGACACAATCACGTGGCCTAAATGGCACAGGCTCCATGGCAACCAAACAGTTAATATGCAAATGAGATGAAGTAGCTGTGCTCTGAAAGGGGGAGGGGTCTGGTTAAAAGGGGGTGGGGCTGTCTCAATATCTGAACAATCTGACCAGAGAGAGAGAGAGTGGAAATAGAGAGACAGACAGAAACAGAGACAGAAAGAGAGGGTGGCAGAGAGAGAGAGAGAGAGAGAGAGAGAAACAGAGACTGAGAGAGGCAGGCAGATAGAAAGAGAGAAATTGAGTGATGCAGAGACAAAAAGGGTGACGGAGAGAGAGAAAGAGAGAGAGAGAAAGAGAGAGAGAGAAAGAGAATGAACTCGGGTAGACTTGTGTGTCCCCAAGCAAATTCTTGCTTTCACTTTCTAATCCTTCGGGGTCGATTAGAAATGAATAAACTGTGAGAAATTCTATCACAGATCAATCACATCATCGCAAAAATCTCCGTTTGCTCAATTACAGCTCTAAACATCATCATTCAATCAAAATAAAAAGAAAGAAAGAAAAGAAAGAAAAACATACTGTTAACAAAAATAGTCCAGTACACACACCAGTCTGTGAGATGTGCGTTACTGCTGCATGCTTCATACTGGTGTTCTTATGAAGTGCGAGAGAGCTGTGCCTTATAATGAATGTACATGCCCGTTACACAAGAGACTACAGGTCACACGATTTCTCCCGTAGAACATCCGTACTGATATGAACATACATACCACAATGGCGTTATCTGAGGATATACGGTGTGCTAGTTCACCTAATATAGATTAGAGTGTCATGGGCTACAGGAGAAAGATTAGGCTCCATAATTAGGACTGGAGCTGTGGGCTAATGTGGAGTTATAGTCTGCTGAGAAGAGCTACGGCGAGTCGGGGGGAGAGAGGGAGAGAGAGAGAGAGAGAGAGAGAGAGAGAGAGCGACAGAGAGAGATGAGCACAATCTGATTAATGAAACAGGACATGATGTGTAGCAGTGTTTCCTGAACCCATTAAACATGGCAGCAGCTATTAATGACCTGTAGATGACAGAACACTGGCAACCCAAGCCCCCTAGCGAGGCCCTTTCCATCTCTCTCTCGCGCTCTCTCTCTCTCTCACACACACACACACACACACACACACACAGGGAAAGTGGAGTATCGGCTAGCACAGATCTCTAGAGAGGCCTTTCCTAACATATGCGCGCACACACACACACACACACGCGGATACACACAGTAGAGCATCAGTAAGCACAGCTCACTTGATAGGCCCTTTCATCATACGCGCGCGCGCACACACACACACGTCTTACTATCTTTATGATAACCTTCCACTGATTAATGCTAAATCTGCACCCAAGGCTAATTCGTACATGAACCAGAGTAGGGAAAAGGAAATATTTCGGCTTTTATTTATTTTTTACTTTTATTAAAAATGTAAAATAAAAACTACGGTTTTGTTACAAATAAAAGACACTTTTCTTCAGGGCACTGATTCAAATGTCATTCAAGGTCAAAAGTGTCAGATAGTCCTCTCCTTGTGGGGACATTCGGTCTTCACCAAGATATACCAAGATATAAACACACACACACACACACGGGCAGTAGAGCACCAGTAAACACAGTGCACAGTTCTCTTGAGAGGCCTTTCCAACATATGGACATGCACGCGAGTAGCATGTCGGCTAGCTTGGTTCCCTAAAGACCCTCACTTCATCATATGCGCTCTCTCACACACACACACACACACACACACACACACACACACACGTCTATCTCTATTACTTCAAGCAGGGGTTCAGATGACTACAGCACTGCTGAGCTTAGCATTTAACACACTTTATGCATCTCGCCGGCTAATTCGCAAAACCTTCATGCACTAAATTTGCTGTGTTGAAGAGGAAGAAGTCACAAACAGGAGCGAGATCATCCACGTACTCGCGGTACAGGGGATTCCAAAGTGTAAATATTCAACTACTGAACACTTCCAGTGATTCTTTACAGCGTTTTTAATTCTGAATGGAAAGGTGAATCTCGTTAATGGTCCATTTATTTCATTCCTTTATTTTTAGTAACTCCTGGTCAGGGTCATGGTGGCCCCGGTGACTTTCACAGGAACGCTGAATGAGAGGCAGGAAAACACCCTGGATGAGTCGCTCATTCACACCTAGGGGCAATTTAGAGTCACCAATCCAGCTCACGGGAGGAAACAGGTGTGTCTGGAGGAAACACGGTGAGAATGTGAACCGGAGCTTCAGCAGAGCAACCATAAGGCACTGAGATGACATGCGGCATAAATTTGTCCATCTGCATGATGTTTAAAAGTCCCTTCTGAAACAGGAAGACAGAGTGACATCATGTTGGACTGCTCTGACTGATTTCCATGACAGAAAAAGCGTTTGAGATATCCCATACCCCATCGAATCTAAACAAACCCTAGCAAGCTAGCAAAATACGGAGAGATTAAATTAACCACAACGACGTACAAATTCCGTACAAAATCAAATTAAACTATTTGCGTAGAAGTTCCCCTGGAGACGTTAAGCAAGTTAATGTTAAGTAAATAAAATGCTTGTTGAAAACGTTTGGCTTAATTCATTTACCGCTTTCGTTGCGCTTTTAATCTATGCGAGCTTATTTGATTTTTATGGACAGGTTTTTGTGTTTTTGCATTTAAAAAAAAAAAAAAAAAAACTGCCTTAATTCTTTTACTTTTACAACGTGTCTGTGATTTTGAGATCTAAAGATGAAGACGCTTTTAGCTACGAAGAACGGTTTAGCTAGCCAACAGCATCATTTATGTTCAACCTTCACATGCTAAGAACTATCATCTCATGACACGTCCCAAGAGTAATTCAATCAGCTTACAATAAAATGCTAATTACGAATTAACTTCGTGTATTTAAAGTCTCGTTGTCATCACAGTCTCAAAAGCAAAAATTAGCAATCTGGATTTTAATAACAATGAATCGTGTTAAAAGAAAAATCTGTCGTCTGTATTACAGTAGCCATGAACACTTTATTTTTAAATAAATGCATTATGCTGTTGTATACGACTCAGATGAACCTTCTGGATCATAGATGTGATTTTTTTTAAAAAAGGGAAAGGTAAAAGTGTACGAGATAAACATATTTTTGCGGGAGGGGGGCAAACAATTCAGTGATATTGACGGCTAACGGTTTTGAATTTGAAGAATAATCATCGCTCGCTTCTGAAAGCGATATTTATAGTCATCATCCTATAAACTTTACCTTCCAGGGTCAGAACGTTCACATTGCTATACCCTCATCTGCCTCAATTAGAAATGAGATTATCTGCCTCAGTTAGAAAGCAGCGTAAAAAAAACAAAAACAAACTGAACTACTAACTCAAAATGTCATTTACTGCACGTGTTACTCTTTTTGTATATTAAAGGGTGCCGATAATTCTGAGCGCACTGCAAAAGAGCCTGGCATGTTTGCCTATTTGATTTTTTTCCACTTCCTGTAGCGAGAGCAAACAGGTGCCCGTGGGATCTTCATGTAGGCACACACCCCATGTTCCACTTATCGCAGCGAGATCACCATCTCTCTCGACTCTCAGGCGTTTCTGAACCACGCATGCAAATGTGCCGAGTCACCGGGGGGGCCAAAACATAGTTCAGTCATACGCAGAGGAGCAATACTGAAAGCAGCGTTCGTTCTTTTTCACAGGGCACGTTCACCCACCTGTGACCTTCTGTGACCTTCTATAATGATTTACATTACCGCAGCGCAGTGGAGCTCTCTGAGGTCAGTGTTCTGAGGGCTGATTGGTCATAAGATGCTGATAAAGTTTCTATAACAGCGCTTATAGGAAAAAAGTATTGGAATCGCAAAGTTGAGCCATGGTTTGGAACAATTATTATTAGTATTTTTTTGCCCTTCCAATAAACAAGCTCAGAATCGGGCGTGGGTGCGGACTCGCGGACTCGAACCAAGTGTGAAAACAAGTCTAATAATAAACGTGTCACTATTTAATGAAGAAAACGCGTAACTGACGATTTCTTTGAGGAAACGTTTATTTAACATGTTTGGAACGAGTCTCCCAGGTAAAGCTGTAACTTTACATTTTTACAGGATTGAGGACATTACGCTTTCTCGGTTTCATGTTTATGATCTTTTACGCGCGTTAAGAGACTGACGGAACGGCTGTTTATAGTAAGTAGGCGGGTTTCCGTTGACGTGCAATTTGAAATCGTGACCCAAAAAACGACTGATGGAAACGCGTGCATTTTGAAAAGGCTCTCAAATCTCCCCAAAAAGTTTATATGCTCTCATGAGGTGGTTTTTCAAGATTATTCGACAAAGTGGTATTTCGCAAAATTGAAACGGAAGAAAGTTTTTCGTTATTCGCATTTAAGTCGCATGACGTGACGCGACACGAAGAGGCGGGGATGCAATGGAAATCACCGTGCCAACACTTAACGGCTAAACCCAGCTTTAATCACATCAATGGAAAAACAGACTATTTGTGCCTTTTTAAAAAATCGTTTCTATTTTGTGCGAAACTGCAACGGAAACTAGTGATGAGTTGTGGTAGGTACATAACATTAAGTCTAACGATAAAAAAGCAGGTCATGTAGAGGTCATTTTGTGCTTAATAAATATTTGAGTCATAGTTTAAGGACTGTAGAAGTGGGGTGGCAAGCCACTCCGTCATCTTTCAATTTTGAGCCGCTAGTGTTTATTTATTTCATACAACAAAGGTAAAACATTTCGATACCATGAATTGTTTGAATCAGCTATCAAAGGCTAGCACAGTAATTCAGTAATGTAAGCGAACACTTTTTCTTGCAATGACTGAAAGCATCAGCAGTGAGGTGTGAACAGGATATTCAACGATTCTTTTAAAAATCCGAGAAAGTCTGTAATTCTTGAATAATATTCAAATGAATCAAAGTTCACATTTGACTCACTTGACTGGTATGACAAAAAAGAAAAGAAACAGGTATCTGTAATGAACTCAGACTTTTGGACACAATCGTACTTACAATAAATTGTAATATCATAATAGCGAATGCAAAAGTTTTCACCCCCCGCCATTGATTTTGAATGGGAAAAACGTACCACTGTATCACAATGACAGTTATCTACAAATAAAATAAATATAGTTGGACATGATGTTAAGGGTTGATCTAATAAACAAACAAAAATCTTTTTTAATAGCTAAATGTTTTGTTGGTGTAAAATAATCTTAATCTTAATCTTAATACTGTTCCGAGGGCACGCAAACTTTTGCACTCAACCGCACGTTCTAAAAAGTGACTTCGGACTTAAGTAGCGTATACAAATTGATGTAAAGTCCAACGGATTAAGTTGTAAATGTACATATTTGTACAAATGTACATATTTGTACAAATGTACATATTTCTATACCAAACAAAGACCTATTTACTTTTTTAAAACATACGTTATATAGTTGCTTTTACATATTTACATATTCCGCCCTTAATTTAAATATGTTGATCTAAGGATTATTTTGTTCATCGTATGTCTAAAGCTCTGCAAAACTATAAAGCTATAAATTCCCTGTGATAGAAATTATAACCTCTTTTATTCACGCAAGTCATCTCCAAACTTATTCATTTAAGGCTGTTTTTTTTTACAAAAATCTAAGCTGTAAAATCACCTCCAGATAGCTGACAACTATCTTTATTTCTGTTTTTCTCTATGCAGAATGTCTTTGGGATATTTTTACAAAGTACACACACTTAAAAGTAAAATGAAATTCAATTTAAAAATATATCTTCGTGCCAGATTGCACTGAACATCTTTGAATACGGTTTCTTTTACCTTTGAAACCGTGTACATTTTATACAGATCAAAGAATATTCCTGGTTTCTTAAAAAAAAGTTTTTGTGATTTCAATGTTAACGATTTCTGTTACGATTTTTTTGTTTCAGGTACAACGACCAGATTTATTCTTTACAAACTCGGAGTATTCTTACAGACCAGACCTTTTTTTTTTATTAATTTGAGTATGAAAGGGTTGCATTTAAAATAGTAAGACCTCCAGGATACTAAGTGTTTTGACTACAGATGAGAATTCAATTAGTTAGTTTGTATGGAATGGCTTCAAAAAGAAATTTTCTAAAATTCAAAATGAAAGCAGATTCTGTTTTAAGTGGTTTAATTATTGGGGGTGAATCCTGAATATTCAAACACTAGGGTCTACGCGCGCGCGCACACACACACACACACACACACACACACACAAAATTATCAAGGTGTATTATTCAGTCTTGATATGAAATAAGTTTAAAAACCATCAACCTCCATTTTGTGCCTCACACTGAGTAAAATATTAACACATAAAATGGAAGACACTGGAAGAACGAGTAGGACGAGAGGATGGATATACTTTAACGTGCTCCATGTAAGACGAGTGCTTTTTTTTAATGCGTATTGTTAATTTCTGTAAACAAACCCAGAGCCATGACAAGAAGTACGGCAACCAACAAAAACTCCAGCTACTACCTGAAAAACCTGTTGACTAGGTGACCAATAGGTGAGCGACGCACACACACGCGCACACACACTTTAGCACCTGGCATTTAGTAACAGGTAACGACACAAAGATATGAAATATCATTTTTGAACCTAGAAGGTGAATAAACATATTGAAGTTATTATCTCACAGCACACACACACACCAATATAAATATTTGTGTGATATTACACTCAGACCAAAGTTACAGAACTTGTCGCCTTGTGTCTTTAATCGCTCTGGTGTGTTAAGGGTTAACATGCTGTGATGGAAGAAGGCCAAATCGTGATCGCCCAAAACGTCTCACCCCCCCCATACCCCCACCTCCCCACCCAAATGCACTAAATCCGGCCGTCTAACCCACACCCACACACACACACATACACAGCTAGGGAAAAAAAAACCATTTAATATACTAATATAAAGTAGTTTAAACCATTGCAAAGAAACATGAGAAGTTTTTTTTTTTTTTTTTTTTAAAGAGAGAGATGGTGTCGGATTTTAACCTACTGTTCAGTTTGATCTGGCTCCCTTCCCACGTGCCCTAGTGTGGTTCGACGCCAAGTCAACTTGCCCCTCCTTCTCCCATCTCTCTCTCTCTCTCTCTCTCTCTCTCTTTCTCTCCCTCCTCTTCTGGTCCCAACACACTATTCTACACCACTTCCTGTTGATCTTTAACCCTGTAGGCTCCTCCCAGTGTTCTTCACCTACAACTGATCTCAAATCAGCAGTTTCCCACCCATTACAAATTACTATTTATGAACCAGACACACACAGAAGCAGGGGTTTGCGCATGCGTGTGTGTGTGTGTGTGTGTGTGCGCGTGACTGACAGAGTGTCACGTTACAGTTCTGGTCTCTGGTCTTCGCCTGTCAGGCGGAGTGAGTTATATAAACCTCACTGTGACAGGGTCAGGAAGCAACAAAGCCAGCGATTCAACACAAGCCTCTCTCTCTCTCTCGCTCTTTCACTCACACTCACACATGCACGTTAACAGGCACATAAACACCCAGATCGCATGCGCTCAACAAGTTCTCCACACCTCACACAGCTGTAAGTGGGAGGGGGAAAAAACACAAGTTGGAATCAATGAAGCGTAAAAAAGAGGCACCTGCAGGTTTTTCCCCCGTTTTGCTCACACACACACACACACACACACACACACACACACACACACACACACACACACACACACACACACACACACAC
>JAQMYM010000023.1:4205913-4219205 GCA_030014255.1 Parauchenoglanis ngamensis
AACATGGCGGCTCTGTAGAGGTGGACCCGCTCCCTATGTAGATATAAAGGGCTCATTCTAAGCTTAGGAAAACACAACTATTCAGAGTTAGAGGTAATTATACACTACAGAAAACATACTTATGAATATTATATTCCATTTCTGATAATAGAACCAACTAAATTCTACATAGTGCACCTTTAATATATATTTCAAAAACCTTTCCGACTTTAGTTTATTTCTTTAGTTTTCTTCTTCTTCTTCTTCTTATTATTATACTTGGCTTGCTAAGCTGATGAAAGACTTTTGGAGGGATCCAAAACATCTTGTTTATCTGGAACCTTTGTGTGCTACACCTCACTACATCTATGTTTTTCAGAAACGTTTCCAGCTTCATTTTATTACTATTTCTGGACATTTCCAGGTCTGCACTTTATCACCCTTCAACCTGTTGATCAGCTCACACAACTGAATCCAATATAGTAGCATGCGAGATGATTTGCTACTGGAAATCTTTTTTTAGTCCTGGTAAAAGCCCTACTGTTTCTATATTGTTGGCAAAAAATTAAATACCAAAAGACAATCCCTTGTCTGTTAAATTGATAAATCCCAAAACATTATTAACTAGCAGCTAGCTTAAATATACAGCATTTCAAAAACCTTTCCAGTTTTACCGAAGTTAGTTCTTCTTCTTCTTATTATTTAAGTAGAAATACACTTTCCCTGCACAGACAATGAATGACTTTTATTCAATACATCGAGTTCCTCTCAAAGCTTTGTCTACTGCTATTAATGTTTACTGCATCTATATATTTCAAAACCTTTCCATAACTCCTGGAGAAAACTTGGAGATCTCCAGGACTGCTCCTTATCAGCCTTCCACCTGTTGAGCTCATTGCATTTATGCACAAGTTTAGGATAAGACACTTATTTTAGTCCTGTTTATCAGCTGATCATCCAATTTAAGATTTTTCCACATGGAATTTTTACTCTATTGCTCCGTCGCCTGGCAGATCCCAATTTACAGCTCGCGCTCATCATATCAACAGCTAGCTAGCTTGAATATTTCGAAAACCTTCCCAACTTTAGATTACTAATATTATTTTTCTTCTTCTTCTTCTTCTTCTTCTTATTATTACTACACTTTACTTGCACAGCTGATAAAGGACTTTGGTCAAAATTACCCTGTCCCACTGGAAACTTGGAGTTCTATGTCTAAATTTTAAATATAGACGTTAAAAAAAAACTGCACCAGCTTTATTTGATTGCTATTTCTTTACAGAGCTTGAAAATTTCCAGGACTGCGCTTCTGTCAGCCTTCCACTTGTTGACCGGATTATATTTCTGCAGGTGGAATCGGAGTTCGCTTGAACAGCTGATGAAGGACTTTTTATTTAAAAAAAAAAAAAAACAATCCTGTTTCTCTGGAAACTTTCTGTACTACACCTAACTTTAACTATTTCTACATCTCCAGGATGTCCAGGACTGCGCTTTATCAGCCAGATTATATTTATGCCGGTATAATCCGAGTCTGGGATCATACACTTTTTGTGTATGATTTGGATCTTGTATATGATCTGATTTACAATTTCGCCACCTTGAAATGATTAGTCCTTATGAAAGCTTTCCAGTTGGCAGAAATGTGATCCAGGAATCGGTTCGATCCCAGCTTATTCCATGTGAATCACATCACATCTCACTGCATTTCCAGGTGTAGATTATCATTATTTCTCCTTCTCCTCGTTATCATTATTATATTTTGCTTACACAGCTGACTTTACTTTAAATCCAAAACAACCGGTTTCTTTGAAAACTTTGTCTTACATCTGTCTACATCATCCCCACGACCGGGCTTCACCAGCCTCCCCACCTGTTGATCGGATTATATTCCTACAGGTATAATCCGAGTTTCCGATCCAACACTTCAGCTACGATTTGATCAGACATAAAAACAAGTCTTACGATCTTACGATCTGTTCCTTTCGGTCTGAATGTTAGTGCAGTGCACGTCATAAATGTGATACGACCTGAAAAAATATCGTGGACATTTGAGAAGCTCATGAACGTGAGGAGTGAAGCGAAGCTTGGGAAGGAAAAAGGACACGTGTGGAGCTAAACCCACCTCGGATCGGATCGGATCGGATAAGATAGGATCAGAAAGGAGAGGAGAGGAAAGGAGAGGAGAGAAGGAGGTTTAGACAAAGTAGAAGGAGAAATAATCCACGCAGGAGAAAGCCATGAAGTCGGACTCACCGTTAGATTAGACCTGGTCTGATCAGTCTCTACTTTTGTAACACTGAACACACAGTACATGCTTTAAAATCTCCTTTTATTCATGGCATGATGAATGAGTTCTGTAGTTTGTTTTCTTTTTTCTTTGTATATCCAGCTGGAATTCCCTGTGAGTGTCAGGGATCTCCTTCTCCTCTTCCTCTCTCTCTCTCTCTCTCTCTCTCTCTCTCCCCGTGTCTGTCTGTCTGTCTCTCTCTCTCCGCACTGACAGCCAGCCACCTGAGTTTCTTCTTGCCTTCACTCTCCTCCTCTCTCCTTTCCTTCTCGACGACGTTATTTCGTTAAGCAAAATAAATAATAAAACACACACACAGCAGTACTTACCCGAGAGACCCGGAACCCCACGCTGACGCGGCCGCAAATTTACGGCGGAATTCAAAAAAAAAAAAAACAAAATATCGATTTTCTCTTTAAAAATGTACTTATATCGCTGTTGGCGACCTCAGCGCTTCCACCAGCGGTGACGCAGGCGTGACGACACGCTCATTTACATACCGGTTACGCTCTGCGCGCTCTGATTGGTCGCCTCGTTTTGAATCGCAAAAATAAAAACAAACAAAAACTAAAATTTCTCTCTTGGAAAACTTTGCCCGGGCTTTTCTTTTGCGCTGTCTAAACTCACTTCGAATAGTTTACGTTAATTTAATTTTGGCGAATTGAATTCAAATACGGAGTGCTAAAACGGGCCAACAAAATGGCCTCGCGACCGAGAGCCAATCAGAGACGGAGTGCTCGACCTGTAGTGGCGCCTGGACAGGAGAGAAAACAGACAAGTGTTGATCTATTTCGGAATACGGCACAAAGCTGTGAGACAAGACTGCATATATAGTGGGTAATGTTAATTTTAAAAAGTGGTATTTTGGCTTAATGTTTAGTGCGATAAAATACCTGTTTTAGACGGCGTCAGAGGTTGTTTGAGCTACCGGTGTTTGTCGCCATCTACTGGCCACTTCTGGTATTTACACCACACTCTCTAATGCGTGGTTGGCTTTTAGCACGTAAACACTGACACAGGGCTGAATTTGCCTTAAAAATGCTTTGTCAAAGCACTTAAATATTACAAAGAGAGTTCATTACGACACATCACGCCTTTAATTGGTCGAATATTCGAGCAAACTGAGTGAGAAAAAGGTTCCTGTCGAAGAGTTAAGAAAGATACTCGCACTTTTCAGTAACCACTTTATCCTGATCAGGGTCGTGGTGGATCCAGAGCCTTGGGAACACTCAGCATCAGGTCGGAACACACCCTGCATGGGATGCCAGTCCAGCTTAACGATACTCCTTCACACCTTGGGGCAATATACTCTATATTGTATGTAGACACTTGAAAGTTGGAATCACACAATTGCCCAAAATGTCTTTGTATAATGCATTACAATTTCCCATCACTGGAACTAGAGTTCCAAACCTGTTTCAACCTGACAATGCCCCTGTGCATAAAGCGGGCTCCATGGAGACATGGTGTGTTAAGGTTGGAGTGGAAGAACTCGAATGTCCTGCACAGAGGCCTGACCTCAACCCCACTGACCGCACCCCAGACCTCCTCACCCAACATCAGTGCCTGACCTCACTTATGCTCTTGTAGCTGAATGAACGCAAATTCCCACCTCCATGCTCCAAAATCTAGTGGAAACCATTCTCAGAAGAGTGGATGCTATTATAACAGCAAAAGGGGAATAAATCAGGAATGTGATGTTCAATAAGCACATATGGATGTGAGGGTCAGGTATCCACAACCTTCACAGGTGTCCAAATCTTGGGCAAGGTGCAGCTGGACCTCTCTGACAAAGCCAAGTCAACTCATTGCCGATTGTGTTTTTTCCTGGCCCAATCTTACAGCCTGCCAGGACAGCATACACAGACTCACGACTGTCCTTAACTTATGCTATATGCTTATCTTGCTCAAACGCTGATTCTTCCCACATAGCGCACAATTTAGCAACTGGGCCACAGAGTCCTGCTTGTAGCCACATGATATCTGGCAATACCTTAGTTTCCAGTACTTCTTTCAATTGTGGTAGCTGTGAGATTCCTTTCAAAGACGATTTGCTGTTTCAAGTAGCTGGAGAGATTTGACATGCTGAGTCAGGTGTGGGTTTGGACTATTGAAAAGAACTGTGGATTGCAGTCACTGTAGACATGAACACAGGAAGCTAGTATATATTAGACAGCTGTTCTGTGAAAGGTGTGCACCCTATCAGCAGCATCTAGTGCATTGTTCAATTCCCAAAATACTAACTTCTCTCCAAGGACTACCAGACAGCAGCAAGTCCTCATTTACATTAAAGCTGTCTATAGCAGCCATTTCAGGACTTCACAGCACTATGGGTGGGATGTCTCTGTGGGCCCATAAGCTTATTATGGTCTTTGTGAAAAGCCATCTGTCGCAATTCCCTAAGAACATAGTGTCCCTTAAGGCTCCATTTCTGGACCTATACACAAAGCTTAACAGAAAAAGGTTATCACCTTTCACCAATCACCTTTGCAAAAAGAGTGGGAGGAGAATTGAATGCTCTGATGATAACCTCACCTTGAATGTGTTGATGACTCTGGGTTGACCTTGAGGTTGAATCCAAGATTTCTATACCAGCACTCCATGATGGTGGAGCCTCAGACTAAGGAAACACACCTGAGGTTCCTTTTACAAGCAGAGGCTTGACCCAGCAAGTGGTGGGCGTAATCGTCATGCCCTATAGACGAACAGGACACCCTATCATGATATACCACTCTACAAAAAGAGTCTCTTCCTCCTGGGCATCATTTAGAAAAATGCCACAGCAGGAAGTCTGTACTGCTGCTCACTGAGCATTACCTTGCGCTCTCTCCAGCTTGTACAAGGTGAACCTCACCCCTGCATAGCTGCAGCACTCCTGCTCTGAACACCTTTCTGATTAGTCATAAAGTAAGCACTGTCATTGCTGGAATACTTTAGCCATTTCCCCCTCACCGTCCTTGTTAGGCATGTGGCACGTATGCGGTTCTATGAATCACAGATAACCACTTGTTTAAATAGATGACATTTTTTAATCTTGCATTGCAACAAGAAGTGAAGCGCATACTCCAAAATGATACCATTACTAAATTGCATAGGTGCCATCACCAGTGTAAAAGTAATATTGGAAAACCTTCTCACCAAGCACAATATGGTGTATGTTTTAGAGGAAGGACTCAAAGATAACTTTTTTTTTTAAAACTGCGTGGTAATTTGTTTCAATGTGAAATATTTTAAACAATGAAATTACAGATCATTGCAAGGGAAGAGTTTCCTACAGAAATATTTTCCTATAGTTGGTAAACTCAAAATCCTATAGAGTGGTCAAGAAGCATGAATCACATTTAAGACAAGTATTACAGTTATAATGTCTAAATAGGGTGGACTTCTGATCAGCTCTTTCCTGCGGTCTCTGGTGCCGGCAGTCTGGAGAGAAATCGACTACAAAAACAGAGTGGTGCAAAATGTTGCATCTAGCTTGGATGAAGGCAAACATTTTCATATATCACGGCCGATGCAATCAATCATTCACTACATAAAATTAGGGTTTCCTTACAGGTTACTTTTCTAAATGAATTAAACACTATACAGTCTGCAAAAAAAGTAGTGTTGCCAGGCAATACTTGTTGGAGATGTATCGCCATGGCGATACCGATGATGACGGCCATGCTAAATTGTCACACTCCGTGACTATTAATGATCTTCAACAGAGAGCACGATTGTTCAGAATCACCAAAACAAAACCAATAAGATGTTGTACATGTTTTAATTTGGTATGTCCATTATACTGCAATTCCCATCTTCAAGCTAAGGGAAAAAAAAAGATTCACAACAACTTCTGATAAAGAATTCCAAGTTGGATTTTGCAGGCTTTCAGGCAGCGCTGCGTTCTTCCACCAAATGCACAAGTGTCACTTGCTAGGTCAATTACATAAACATGGATCTCTAATGTGCATTTCAGTTCATAATGAATTACATCTGCGCTACCTGCTAAAGATTAGGAACAGATCAGAAATGCCAACTCAAGTGTATTTAAGATGACAAGAATAATAAAGAAAAATCCAAGGAGTAATGAAAACACAAATTTACTACACGTGTATATAAAAGTGATCAGAAGATTCGGTTCCATTATGGAACACCCCACTGGAGGGTAAATCTTAGAACATTCCAGAAATCACAGTTTTTGATACACTTGGCTATGCACTTTGAAGATAAAGAAACATGTTACCTGTGTACTACACTTTTTCATGAGGTGCGAATGATCTGAAATCAGCTCATAAATGATGTGAAACTGAATTCTTAAATTTATTTGCTTTAAGATGCATTTTAAAACCTCACATTGCTTACACAGTCCAGCCTTCATATCAAACAAGGGGTATAGGGGGAAAAACATGAATAGCATGAGAATAAAAACAAGGATTTAACCGTTTAATATCTGTATAAATAGTTTTTAGTAAACCTTCGAAAGGGTGGCCCATCATTTCCACAAATGTCACTATTTACATATCAAACTCCGCCCACCATCCATCCATTAGACATTCAATATACAGTATGGAAAGAAACTTGTCAATTTAAAAAAAGAGAAAAAAAAAACAAAAAACAAGGTATTCCCCTTGCTCTGTATTATATATTAAAACTATTTAAACACAGTATAGTTCATTACACAAAAAAAGAAAAAAGGGACAAAATAAAAACCACCGACTGGGGGAAAAGGAAAAAAAAAAAAACCTGACATACAAAGATTAAGTGTAGTGATAACCAGTTTGCCTTTTTTAAAGAGACGAGGTGAGACTGAAAGTTACTTAATGTAGTCGTGTATTAAAAAAAAAAAAAAAGAAAAAAGTGCCAACTTCAAGTCAAATTATATTTTACACAACCCAAGCTTTCTGTTCTATCAGTTTAATCAAATTATATCTGGCATGTCCTGACCAGGATGTTAGGATCTAATTACATCTTAAGTAACCTGAACAGATGACAGCATTTTGTAGATTGAATTGGCTTGGACCATTTGTGCCCCCACCTATGACAGTCTCAGAACAGCCCGTGTATGTGTAAGAACACAATTACACCTTGCACACAAAGCCAATGCTGCTGGTAGGCAATAAGCAAACAAATCAAAATCATAAGCTGCACATCTAAGCACTTACCGAACATTCTTTGTGGATTGACTACCAAGAACGGTTAAAAAAGTTCTCCCACAAACTCGTGAGGTGGTCTGTTGCATTTGGAAACAGAAATTAATCAAGAAAAACAGCAAAAGTGTGCACAAAGATTGAAGATAACGAGCTCTAGGCCATATGCAATTAGATTGCATTCTTACCATGACATGGTGACTAACTTCTCTTCAGGTCAATACCAAACAAAGCTCAAGCCTGGTTTGACAGATCTAAAGCCGTTTCAGCAAGAGGAGGTCTATACGAAATTTCTTTAAAGCTGAGCAAATGTGTAGCTGAAGAAAAAAAATATAATAATAAATGAGTTCATGGAACTGCTTTGAGATTTCTAGACTTAGGCAGCCACAGCAAGTCGAAGTGCCACTGGATGGAGCCTTGCATCACCACCTCCGGTGCTGTAGATTCAGGTCTGGAGTGGATACTCCTCTTTACTGAACGGTAGTGTGGATCCGGGTTTCACCCACGACAGTCCCGACACCTGGAGCCCTTTCGGCTGATCTTCCGGTCGTCTCTGTGGTGACGAAACGAGGTATTAAGAGCAAGGATTTTAGCTGAAGCTTGCGATCTAGTAGATTGGAACTTGAGAAACATTAATGTGATAGAACATGGTGAAAAATTTAGGGAACCAATGCAGATTTTCTATCTTCAATTTAAAAAAAAAAAAATAAATGGATGGTTATGTATGCAACACCTAGTAGGACCGCCGGATTGGTTTAGTGGCGTATTTCTTTTTTTACTGCCCTTGCCAAGTACCAGTAGCAGATAAACACCTTGTGACACATTATACGTGTGTATGTATATATATATATATATATATATAAGCTTGTCCACTGGCTATGGGAGGATTTAGATCATATATTATATACATGATGCTGATGAAAAGTTGTTCAATTACAGAATTCTTTGCCATGCAAAGCACAAAAATAAATAAAAGTGACGACATGAAGTTCCTATTTTCTGACTAATTTTTACACAATTTTTTCTGGACATTTTACACTAACGCAACGAGAGGTTTGTGCATTGTAGCCAAACATGCACATTCAAGAATGAATAGAAAATTACATCTGTTCACGCGCCATCGTTTGAGCTGACAAAGGCTACGTTAACGGCGTGTTGAATGTTCTGAGATGCATTTCTGCTCACTACAGCGGTACAGAGTGGTCAGTCGAGTCATCCTAGCCTATTCTGCGAGCTCAACCCAGTCTGGGCACTCACAGCAAGATGCTTTTGAAAATGCTGCTCGCTGGATGTTTTCTGCACCACTCTGAAAACTACTGTGCATAAATATCCAAAGAGATCAGCACTTTCTGAAATCCTCAAACCATCCCATCTGGCACCAACCACCATGTGAACATGAAATGAAAATCTTGATCTGTAACTGCAGGATTTTATGCCTTTCACTGCTACCACATGATTGGCTGAATGGATAATGAGCAAGTGAACAGATGTTCCTAATAAGGTGAATGGTAACTAAGTACAGTGCTCACGGTAATGCTTCAACGTGGACATGTAACGTAACAGGCATCTGCAAGATGCAGCCGGTTTTTACTTGTTTTGGAGTGTCCAGCACTCACTTTGTGTGTGAACATCTTGTCTTTGGCCTCGTCGTGCACAGCTGGGTTCCATGGAGAGAAGCTACATCGGTGAAACGGCAGGATCAGAGAGGAAAGAGAGAATTTCAGACTAGCCCAAATTTTAAAATGTGCATCAAACGTAGCTTTTGGTTACTGAAAACAGAACACTCTCATTTCCCAACAACCTAGTGAATCAAATCAAAAGCTATTTGCAGCCACTTTACTCACAGAAAATGAATAGAAACTGAAAACTAAACTCCCAAGAGCATGGCATTTCATGAGGCCTACTTGCCTTATTGCATAAGGATCATCGATCTTGGGCTGGTCGAAAAGGTGGCTGTTGCATAGTTTCACACTGTCGACCACTTTACTTTTGAACAGCTGAATATCCTGGTCATATCTGAGTCACAAGAGAAAGACATGTGTGGAGTTAAACTGCTGATCGGCACCATCGTACAGAGAGCATTGCAAAATAACTCCTGTAAACATTAACTAAGCTTTACTGCCCTGTGCGTCATTACTGCTCATAAAAAAGCGTTTCAACCTGGGTTTTCTCTCCTTCAACATGTAAAGAGTGTTATATACACACACACACACACACACACACACACCCCCCCCCCCAAATCAGCATATAGCCAAAGCAGTATTTTTACATTTGTTCAGTACAGTAAAATCACACGCTTCCCCACACACTCACACCAGCACTTACAATACAGCAGCCTCAGGGTTGAGTGGTTCCGTGGTGTTAATCTTGTAAAAGACGGTCCGTGCGTACATTAGCACCTGCCAGATGTGGTTATGGTTCCGCCTGCAAAATAGAAATGTTTACCATCACTGGGCCTCGTACATCAAGCTGGACATGAACAGATTTATTAGTTTATACCGGTATTTAGGCAAGAAATTGTTTCTTCTTTTTAAATAGAAAAATAAATTTAAAAAAAAAATGTTCGTATCCTACTCTTGCTCCTGAGTGTGTGTACATTTGCACAGAAGCCAACTAGCTAATGTAAACATCGACTTGCTTGACCTTAATATAATTAATGCACTTTCATATGTGGAATATAATGTTGAGTTTAAATTGCTTTTTTTTTTTTTATTTTTTTTTTTACGTTTACAGAATTTAGCAGACACACTTATTCATTTTCTGAAATTCACTCATTTTATATACGTGGCATTAATTAAAGAATATGAAAAATAAAGCAAACCAACACAAACCCATAAATTATGGCAATTTAAAAAAAAAAAAAAAAGATTTTTTTTTTTTTTTTTTAATTCATTGAACTATGACAAAAGGCATGGTGCCTTATAAACAGAGGACGAACTGGTCTGTCTGTGCATAGCCGTAAACCATAAACAAACGTCTCCGCTGACGGGAGATTTAGTGTTCTCTTATTACTAATATTATATATTAAAAAATATTTGCATTGGCATTGAAGTGAGTGAAAAGAACTTCCACTTTTGTCTTTCAGCCTTTACCCTCATCATTCATTTCTGGCTCCCAGCTGTCTGTGCGTTTGACCTTTTTAGCATTTTGTGGGTGTCACTTAATGCAAACATGGGACTCGATGGTTAAGGCTCTGGGTTATTTCAAGCTTCAGAAACACCCTGCTGCAACTGTTGGCTCCTTGAGCAGGGCCCTTAACCCTGTATCATGGCCAACCCTGCGCTCCGACCCCAACCTATTTCACTGTGCTGTAATGTGTACATGTGAGAAAGGCTCAATAAAGACAAAGACGTGTGGAGCCGCGTTCTTTCTACATCCAAGGAAAAGAAGCATCTCTGAAATGTTCGATAGAATCCGATGGAAAATTTTTGTTCAATTTGGCTTAAACACATTTACGCACAACTTTATAAAAAGATTGATAATTGATGCAGCGTTGTGCGTAATACAAAAATCGCCATGGTATAAGACGACAAAAATAAATAAATAAATTTAAAAAAAATCACTTCAGGACCTGCAGTCATAAAAATAAGCAGTAACAGTAGCTTTGCTATTCACTGGGCTGCATCATACCACCCATTCGTTGATTATTTTCCCCATTTCAGCACACCCTGTTGTGTTTTATTCCTCACAGAGACAACCCTCATTTGCCGCTGTTCTTGTCAGTCAGAACTTATTTATTACATACAAAATGCATCAACTACAACCAAGTGCATTGCACAAGATAACATGTTGGTCATTTAAGCATTTCTGACCAAACTGGAGCAATGCGATCGACCCCAGTTACACTCACCTCCACTTGGTGAACGCTCTCCTCACATCCAGCTCTCCAGAAACAGGGTCCACCAGCGGGTGAAACACCGGGATATCAAACACCACTTTCTGCCAACAACAAGCACACACGCACCAAGGGTTAAAAAGTTTTCTGAAATGTTGTTTATGTACAACTTCCTGTTCCTCTGCAGTCTTCTCTTGTGAGGTAAACAGCAAGTGCAACGACAACAACGCGCACAAGCCTACACACGCCGCGCCGATATCCGCTACACAAAAAAGTCGCAGAGCAACTCCGCTTCAGCTGCGATCGAGTCTGTTTCCAGGCATAAACTACATGGCAGTGTGGTGCGAAATTGTAGTACACGTGTGTGTTTGTGCAGTACTCACGGGACACTCTCCATCAGGATAGTTATCAGGAATATACACCGTGAATTTAAAAACGCCATCTTGGTACAAGCCGTGGCGGATGAAGATCACACCGAACCACACTGCAGGCAGGCAAAGATGGCGAGAGTCAGATTGGTACCACAGGAAAGCAAATGAGTCAATAAATGCATGTAGTTCAGTCGCAGGTTGTGGACACGTAACGCTGTTAAAAGCACCGAGACAATTTAAAACAAACAAACAAAACAATGCATTTAAACTGGTATTTGAATATTTTTTATTTAGCAAGCAAGACACTTTATACAAGAATTCTATTCAATACTTCTTTACTTACTCAGGGCTGATCTGTAAGAGGGCTGAACGTAGATGCCCGGGAGTTTCTGCTTTATCACCAGAGTACTGCAAAACAAAACAAAACGTTTAGAGCTTTTTGGCGAAGCCAGAGTATATAAAACAACTTTTACTGTTTAGAATTTCTGGGAAAAATACTTAAATTATATTACAGGAGAAAAAAAGAAAAAAAAAAAAAAGAAAAAAAAAAAAAAAAAAGTTATCTTTTCTGAAGCATCAAACATGGGTTATTGTTGAGCAGCTTCCTGCATATTACAGGGGCCAGCGCAAGTAGCACATGACCATGCTCCATGCCATGGATATTCCACGGTGTTATGTTTGAAAAGACAATCTGCAGCAATTCCACTTCTTCCATGGCTACTTAAAGAAAATCAATAATTTGACACAAAACAGATTTAAAAATGATTTTAATGCCTCCGCTGATGACGTGGTCCATCGCAACGGCTGTTATACAGCAATAAGAGACTGTAGAATGCAGAACGTAGAAGTGAGTATTCAACAATGCCATGTACTAAAGGTCAATAAACCCTTAATGATAACGGGTCCCTTCTACGTCTAGGCTGATATTCAACTCCTCAATCTTCTGTGAGGATACCTTCCATTTTTATTAGTCCGAGTCTTCATCTAGGTTAGCGCTCACAAAAAGAGCTAGTAGAGTAGCGATCCCGTGCTTTCAAAACGCAGTGGCCCAAACTTAAACAGAAACAATGAACTGGATTATGAAACGGGTGAGATGACCCCTTTAATTCTCTTCCAAACCATCTTGTGTGTTTGAATGATGGTCTGCATGCTATGACATGCAGTTACTGTACAGGCAATCATTTAACTACACATTATATAGTCTAGGAATTCTGTCCAGAAAGCTCGTATTGATAGTTTTATTTCACCGACTTCCCCCTCACTGCCCTACGAGGCTCACCGCATGCGGGAGAGTGAAAACACTGCCACGTTTTGTTAGCAGATGAGCCATGGCTCAGCACCAAGCCTAGCAGCAGTGGTTGTTAACCTCCGCTCTAGAATATCAAGCATGACAAATGAATAAATTGAAAGTGTAAAATCACACCGCTCTCTCGGGATGCTTTACTCAGCTGCTTTGTTTAGATTCGTATCTCGAGTACTTCTGGCTTTTGTGGAAATCAGTCAAGCCCTTAAACACGCTCCCTCCCTGACTTCCTGTTTCAAAAGGAAATCGTTCGGCATGCAGAATCAAATCATGACTCTCAAGCCAGTTAATGGCCACTTACTAGGGGTGTGACGATGTATCGTGACAATGCATCACGATGCAGAAATGGGACCATGTGCATCGTGGAAATCAGCATTCTATTAATTAT
>JAQMYM010000023.1:4226093-4246876 GCA_030014255.1 Parauchenoglanis ngamensis
ACAGAAAGGCACCCTGGGTGACCCGGGGATCGAATCCAGGACCTTCTTGCTGTGAGGCGACAGTGCTAACCACCGCACCACCGTGCCGCCTCTTAAATATCTTTATATGAAAGAAAAATGAAAACTTTTTTACTGGCTCTTAAAAGTGAAAACAACCAGAAAGTCATCTGGTGAACCTGCAAAAAGAAAATAAGTAAATCTTTTTTCAAATTCCCTGTTTGAACACTTGTTGGAATATATATACCTTAAGGGATGTCATTTCAGAAACAAATGTCTCAAATTACCTTTTCTTCTCTATTTCAGAGTTTACTATTGTAAACCATGGGTTAAATTGCCACAGAAACACTCACTTTCACTCCCTTTTTTGCATCTCGACATTAATTAGAAGAGTACAACTTCTGATGCATTTGAAGCACCATACACCACCAATGCCATCCTCCATTCCACAACCGGGAGCTCTAATGGCCTCTTCATTCTCTCTCGCTTGTTCTTTTTGAGTTATTTCCCTCAACCAATATTTAAGTAGATGTTTCTATCTTTATCTTAGTTATTTTTGGTTTGTCAAAGGATTATAAGGGTTGCTGTAAACCATTTCTCAAACCTTTACAACTAATACAATGTGAAAAATTCAGTAATACAGTAGAGATTATGGAAATTAACTACAATGTTCATGTACCGTGGGTGGTCCATCCACAAAGGAGTTTGTGTAAAAAAACAGCTTAAGGCAAGCGATTGCAGAAAGGATGAAGCTTTATTTGATGGCAGGAAATTGAGGGTGGTTTTATTTTATATAAATAAAACCATTATGAAATCATGATGTTTGTATACCAATACACAATGTAAAGATGGAAATTAAAATTACACTGCCTAGATGAGGCAATTTGAAAGATGCATAAATTTATAAGCTATGAAACTAATGCAGTGAGTGAGCTTCAAATATGCAAACAAACTCATTCATAAAAGTGACAATATATATCCTAATTATTAGGCTACAGTTACTACAAATGTACCTCATAAAACATATATAGCAATCCAAAATGTGGGAGGGGGAAGCCTTGAAAGCTATGCATAAAGCACAGTAATTTAAATAAGTTACACATGCCTGGATGGATGACTAAACAAACAAGGGTCCAGCAGGCAAAACAAACAAGGGTTCGGCAGGCAAAACAAACAAGGGTCCGTCAGGCAAAGGAAAACAAGGGTCCAGCAGGCAAACTGAACAAGGTTCGGTCAGGCAACACAAACAAGATCCAGCAGGCAAACGAAACAAGGCTCCGGCAGGCAAAAGAAAACAAGCGTCCGGCAGGTGCCCAGAATAAGAATCCAGCTAAACCTTGTGCCAAGGGATCTGCCCACTTAGCTCATATGGGGTAACTAGTTGTTAGTGTTCAGCATGTTAAACATTTAGCAATTTGAAATCCATTATCACAGTTAGATTTTCATGCTTTTAACATTACTCGAAAGATTTCCACAAATTTCAGATAGCCTGTTTGCTATTGTAAAGTTGTAATAAATTATAGCAACTTACTGCAGAGTAGGACAAGCCATGATCTTACTAGTAACGTACACTGATAGTTGATTTTAAGTTATGATAATGAGGAATTGTAACTTTTTCTCTTCATTTGAAAATGAGAATTACAGAAAAATGACTGTAAATGAGCTAGAGTTAGTTAGCCCTAAAGGTTAATTTTCATCTGCTGTCCCTATCTAGCTCTTAAAGCGTCAACATAGAATTAGAATAAGTTGATATCATTGGTGACTAATCACAAATATCTATAGATAATACATGCAGACTAATACAACGCACACCCACCAGACAAAAAACGCACCACAGCCATGAATAAGTACAACATCCCGTACAATAGAAAACAAAACAATACCCCCCCAAAAAACCATACATACAAACATACACTATCACATACAGTATACATATATACATATGTATACATACAATGATGTAGCACACATATACAATATAAAAGCAGCATATACATACATAAACACTGCGAAACAAATGTAATGGTAGTACCAGAGATAAGGTGGTGTAATTATACATAATTGCAAGTTTGGTTTGTTTTTAAGCCATATCTTATGTTTATGTTTAAAGGTCACGTAAGTAGTACTCTCATTTAACTTAATAGGTAGAGTATTCCAGTAGTAGGTGGCTGTGATTGAGAAGACTGCTTGCCCAATCTTGCTACATCAGTATTATGCAACACAGTTGCCTCTGGTAACTGCCCTTGTTGCCCTTCTGCTATTATGCATTATAAACCGGGGAGGTGCAAGCTCATGCAAAACCTTAAAAACGAGGCAAGCATCAACAAAGTGTTTAAAACTCAAGTCAAAATCAAATAAATTGTACTTTTGTACTATATTGCAATTCTGATAGCTATTGGCCATTGGTCAAGTGTTTTAGTGTCTGCTTGTAAAGGGATTCAGTTGGTTTCAGAGTTGTTGTCCTTGCTTGTGCCCAGCTTGTGAAACAACATGTTATATCATATCATCCATAAAAAGCTTGGCTGCATCTACTGTTAGGTATGGTCTAATGTGCCTAAATTTAACCAGGTTGAATTTGATAGTACGTCAAATCTGAGCAAGACAGTGAGCCAGAGCTGCCATCTTTAATTTATTCTGTGATTTCACAGGTAGATATTCAAAACTGTATATATAGTCAGATGTAGAAGCAAGGCAGAGGTTAAGATGGAGGATTTGTACTCTCGATTGGTTGTTAGCCTTGACCTCTCAGTCTATCCTAACACGGCATGTTCATGCTTGTCTCAAGGAATTAGACAAACTTTTATAAGATGATGCGTCTTATAAAATGATGGGATCACTGGTTTTTCACATAATGCGCATGGTGTACAGTATACTGCTCTGCGTTTATTAGAGTCCTTTCCTAATTTGTTTTCTGTAATGCATAAGCAACTTTCCAAGTATGTTTGATTGATTGATTTCTTGACCCTTTTTATTGATCATTAAGGAGGTGGGGGAAAAAACCTAATTTACTGCTTCACCGATTTACTTAATTGAGGAAAATGACATTGTCCAAATTTGAAAGGAGGAACTAATTATTGACTTCATTATTGCTTAATTGTCTGATTCCATTTTGTTTCCACTACACTCCGTTAATAAAGGTAATTGGCCTGTGGTTTCTCCGTGCGGTCAGTAAACAACGCAAGGTCACGCGCCTCTCTGCCACTTTGGAAATCAAAAACTCCATTAACACAAATGGGTTTGTTGCTCTTCTGGTCCTGTTGGCATTTTCCAAACGCCCGACATGAAAAAGGTGACAGCTCACCGCTGTGCCTTGATATGCTGACTGTTATGTCTCACAAGCACATTAACTTGGGCCACAAAAACAATCCAGTGGTTGAATTGAAGCTAATCTTCTTTAATGATGACCTGATATTGAGCAGAAGATGGATAAGGAGACACTGAACTTTTAATATGGGCCACCATGACGAAAGTGTTTAATATTCATAGATAATTTGTTTGTGCAGGCTTCACAACAATAGGCTGATCTTGAGGGGGACTTGTAATGTATGAAATGAGTGGAAAGAGCTCATTTGTTGGACTTGAGCTTGTCGTGTTAGGTCAGACCTGGCTGTTTGGGAGTCTTTGCTGCAACAAGATAGTGGTTGTATTTTCTTCAGAAACATTGCAGGGTCTGTTGTGACGCAGTGCTGTGTGCTGCAGGTCATAAGATGATGGTATAATGTGCGGATGTCTTGCTCTTGATTTCATCTGGATATTTAAGCAGAAGCTATTTGTGTTATTGTGTAATAGTACAATGTTAGCTGGATGTACACAATATAAGTCAGACTAACACTGTATTTGACTTAACTCAGAAGTGTGTTTTGCTAGCAACAAACTAGCCAGCTAACATCAGTGATCCTGAGTTCATGATGCATTTATTTCTCAAAACAGTGAACTGTATGATCAGAATCAACAAATGAGCCAATTTTGATAATCTATAAAGTAAATACTGCTATAAATGTAAAGAAAAATTCAAAGAAGTGAAGTTATATTTAATTTACTGTGAACAGCGTTAGCGGCCGTGATGACATGACCTCATATGCTGAACTTGGGGTTGAGGGCACCTTCCCAATTTTTCAAGAAAGAATTGCAAGTTCAGGGGGTGTTTTCATTTTTCTTTGCTTCTTTCTTTTTTCTAGTCTTAGGTTGTAAATTTAAAATGACAAAGCTTTGGTGAAATGCAGACTCATGTTAGCCTTAGTAGTTAGCCTTATGCTAAGCTTGTATTATATTAAGCACAATGACTTCCGAAGCTTTAATAATTCCCATACTTGAGTTTAATATTCATTGTGCCACGTTTTTGATGAGGATTTGACTGAAGGCTCTTTCTCAAGCTATATATACATTACAAACAGCTAACTCCCATCATAATGACCATTCTGTAAGTCCTGTAATCATCCTTTTGTGACTTCCACATGATATTTTAGTGCCTTGTAATTTTAAAAAATGCTTTAGAAAATGACATTCAATCCCTCTTGCACAAGATAGATACTATATTTATATTACTATATTTATATTCATAAAAACATCTTACGTTTGGCGCTCTCACTAAGCATATCCTGTAGTATTTATCTGTCACACGCAAACTAAAGGACACTGAGTATCAGGTGAATAACAAGCCCAGGCTGACAGTATGATGAATCAATCCCATAATGCAACGTGATATGATATGGATTCCAAAACCCTATATAGCTACTACTGAAAAATAACCTCAGATAGCATAGCTAGCATAGCTAATTTTACTCAAAAAGGATGTGACAAGGATGTGTTTCTTGGTGGTTATAGGAGTAAATTGTCACTGTATGCATCCAGGGGTATTTTCGACCAGATTCCAGAAAAAAAAGAAGTAATTTCAAGATTATTAATTATGATTAATAATCATAATTCATGATTATTAGTTGCAGTCCTCTGCCACACCCTTCCCTCCAATAGGTGGATGAACTGTGGATGAAAAATGTCCCGTTCTCATTCCTTCTGTCAGTCTCATTGCCTGTGAAGCCTCGCTCGTCCTGATGTGCAATTTGGTTTAGCTGACAGTTAAAAATTGCGATTGGCAGCCCCTGGTGAAATTTGCCGTGACAGCAGAAGCCATAAAGACGGCAGAACGAATGACTCCACGTCCAGATAATAAGTAATAACAATGTTAGTTTGAATAAGAAAAGGCAAAGCTGGATCCAAATGCAATATTCATTGTTGGAATATGCGTGACTAGGGAGTGAGGAGAGAGAGGAGAGAGAATGAGAGCTAGCAAGTCCCTCACAGAGCAATAGGCTTGTCTTATCCCTTAGGCTACGGACCCGGCTAACACCTCGATGCAGCAATTATTTGCTGTAATGACTGCAGTTCAAATAAGCCTGGAGATTTTATTAAACCAAATGAGGGAATCTTCAGTGTATTACCACCTAGTGATTGACAGTGACAAGTGTTGGGCTGGCTCTGATGTGAGTGTGATGAAGAAGCTTCCAGCAAAGCTCTCAATAATGTTCCCCCTGATAAAGTTGCCCGTTGAACCCCAGCCAAAAGTGTGTCTGAGAGAAAAAAGAGAGAACGAGAGAGAATGATTGTAGGGCTGTACGCATATTAATTCTCATCGCTGAGCCTTGGTTAAGGAAGTGAGGACAAGGCGGCGGGTCAGGTAATCTGGCAGGGCTCGAGGACCCTAACACATGGTGAGTGGCATTTTACAGTGCTAATAAAAAAAAAATGAAACCAAGCAAAATCCATTGTGCCTGATCATTTCACTATATAAATAATAAAAAAAATTATGATGGAATAGAACTATTCATATTAAAAGTAAAAGGTCACTTCTAGATCAGGCTAAGCTTGTCTAAGCTGCAACCTTTACTAGAGAAGCAAAGCTGAAATAGAGATCAGAGAGAGAGAGAGAGAGAAGATAAGCTGAGATATCTACTTTTTTCTGTTTTCTCCAATAGTTCTTTGATTTTTTTAAGTAGCTCTATCTCCTGTATGAGTAAATGACTTCAAATAACAACTAAAACACACTTTTTAGTGAGTGCAATAGGGTCATTTGTACTATCTGTACATTTCCTGACTGACACTATATTATTATATGGATGTCATATTCAAATTAGATCACCAGAAAGGTAACTGTTCAATGTACAGGAAGCTGACAGACATGTTATTACCTTTTGTGAGTGCTCTGTGTGTGTGTGTGTGTGGGTGTGTGAGTGTGTGTGGTGTTTGCATATGCATGATACACACCACCCGTTATTAGTGCCATGCCCTAAGTACAGGCCATGTTATTGGATTTGAATATCAGCTCACTGGCGCCTTCCTATATTGTAATTCCTTGGATTAATTCATGCAGACAGGTAAATGAAAAACTGCAGGATGACTTAGCATGACTACACGACTTAGCCATTTGGGCTGTCAGTACTCAGTTGTTCAGATGAAATGCGAACAATAGATGATGAAAATCCAAGCCAGGTCACTTTCCTCAATATAATGCTTTTTAAAATTAGGTATTGTTCTGATATTTTGTAAAAAAAAAAAATAAAAAAAAACCCATGAATAATAGTGATTCTAAAATCCGTTCACATGTCTGTACAGGAATGGCATTCCAATCTTCTATACAGTCAGCTCCATAACTATTGGCACCTGTCAGAAAAATGAAAAACCAATACACACAAGTAAAATATTTGAGTCTGCGGTAGAGTTCCTCTAAAAACAAAAATTTAATCATCTAAACTAGGTCTGTTCCTGTAATATATAATAATGTTGCAGATGTTTGTAAAGGATCTTGCATCCTTATTCATTCTGAGCATTTCAAGGTTCATTATAGTCTTAGGTTTGTTCATGCGAAGTGCCCTGACAAATCCGACCACATAGTTTTGAATAAGATTCGGAGACTGAGGTGATCATAATCATTGCAAAATATTATTGTTGCAGTCCAGCAACCATTTCCTTTCATATTTGGATATATGTTTAGAGTCATTATCTTGTTAAAGAGTCAGATGTTGCCCTTTTTCAAAGATCTCTCCTCCTCTAGAGCCAGGAAAAAAAAATCACCTCACGCCCAGGCAGGCGCTGGTCAAAACCAGACAAGTTTCATTCCATATTCAGATTTACAAACACTTAATTAGCCCTTAAGTGATTATCTATTGTGTTCAAGATGCAATAACATTAGTGTACACATATTTACCTGTTCATTATTCTGCTCTGTGTAATATTAACCTTTTTTCTTGTATTGCAATAGATGTACATAGTATGCATTTTGTTCAAACGTGTGCTATTTATTATTTTAATGTGATTTCTCAAATCACGTTGCTTATGCATCTTATACATTCATGCAATTCTATCTAGATTATATTGCTTTAAATAATCATTGTAGCGCTGCAGATCAAATTCTCTGTACATTAGCAATGACATAACATTCCAGGATTCCCAAATCTTCAATAAAAAGCCAAGAAAATCCCAAAGACTGCTACGTTTTAGGAAATGTTGAGTTGGCATTGGTTTCTATCTCATTTCTTATTGACCTCACCCCAAATGCTTGTGGCATTCAACATTCCCCCTTTACCTCAAATCAGCTTCCTGATTTGATATCTATGACTCTTCCAACTTCCAACTTCTTTTTTACTTCGCAGGCAGGCAAAAGCACAGGCCGCCCTGGGCTTCAGAAGGCCGGCGTATGCGTTATTGCCTCCTCCGAATGCTGTGTGCGATGTGTCTGCATATGCACGATACACGCCACCCTTTATTAGTGCTATGCTCTAAGTACAGGCCATGTTATTGGATTTGAATACCAGCTCACCGGCGCCTTCCTGGCTCTGGATATATATTAAGATGAAGCAATCTCATTTAATAACACCCAAACTAATAAAAGGAGGAACGGATTGGAAATTAAATTTATGAATATTGCACGGCAGCAGGGGTTATCCCAAAAAAGCCAGGCTTCAGCTGCTGTCATTTCTGGAGCAGACACATTTCTAATGTGACTCAGATCAGATTGAGATGCAGAGTGAGCGAGAGCTGAACCAAGAGAAGGAGAGTCAGTAAGGGGAAGGAGGTTCTTTTAAGAAGGGTCACTAAGAACCAACACACTCTAATAAACATTCTAATAAACAGGATTGGATGAGAGAGTGACAGACGCACCACGTGTAAGCTGTGTGAACTTTGCTGTACTGTGCATTCCATTTCACAATGGCCTATGCGTTTACAACGCGGTCAAAACCTTTCAGACGTGTGTTCTCTGGCAACGTGGTTCAACGTGGCATACCGGAGCAGAACATGACAAATAAAATGTGTATCATCCACCTCTAAATCTTTTTATATTCGATGAGATGTTTGGTCTAACCATATATTCAAAATGAGTGAGCGTGGCCTCATTTGCTTTCCCATCTCAAATACATTGCTTATGCATCTTATACATTCATGAAATTCTATTTCGCTTATATTGGTTTAAATAATCATTGTAGCACTGCAGATCAAATTCCTTGTACATTAGCAATGACATAACATTCATTAAAAACCCAGTTGTCCTTGTTAGGTAAGGTAGGCGGATGCAAATACAGATTAAAGATATTTATTAACACAGGAAAGGCAAGTCCAAAATGTGACATAAAAGATGCAGTCATAAACAGGCAAGGGTCAGGTGATCTGCAAACAACATGAACTACAAAAAATAAAATACCAGGAAACAAGAGTCATGGTCAAAACACAAGAGAGACTTTAACCTGAGCCAAAAGGCTCAGTAAAGACCAGGACAGAACACTTAACTAACACCTCGCAAATATGAGTCTGAGCTGAGCGTCCTTTTATAATCTTTTCACTGTGATTGTGAACAGGTATGCATAATCACAAATCCCGTGACTGGGAACGTGTCAATGAGTGTAGTGCATGGGTGTTGTAGTCCATGTCGGCCATGTCTGTAGGCTGCAGTGCGTTCTGGGAAGCAGAGTCTGGAAGTGTAGTCCAGAAGCATGACTGGATTGACAGTCCTCATCGACTTTTTATTCAAACCTTAGTGAAAACCTGTGGTCTGAATTAAAGAAACAATAAAGCTGAGGATATAAAAGAACTGGAAATCATCTGCTTAGAAGAGAATCCAGGTCCCTCTGCAAAATTTTCTGACCTTTTCAATAAACGTGATGATTGGGGCACCAATACTTATGAATCCAGTGTTTTACATAAGGCATAAAGTGGCTGCTGAAGAAGGATCGATAGATACTTCCTTAAAAACACTGATAATCAAGCTTATTAAATACACATTGTAAGGAAGAATTATAATCTAAAGAGCACTCGGTGCCCAATACAGGAACATCATCAACATCATCAGGAACACGTCTATTCAAAGAATAAATTCGGCAAATATAGTTGTCCTATTCAAATGAACTGTACACCCCTTCTCGATCTCTTGCTTGCCCTTTTACCTCCCCATGTCAAAACCTGCCTTTGAAATGAAGATTTCTGTAGCCAGCAATATGCAACATATACAGATTGTTCTAGCTGGATTGTGTCTGATTTTCCAAGAGCCAGCCATGCTGTAATCATGCGTCGCTCCTTGCTCGAGCAGCCCAGCCGTCACCATCGATCTCTGCATATATCTTACACTGCACGTCCCGAGCCTCCATCAACAGATGCAGCCGTGCAATTGATTAGCAGCCCAGTCAATGAGCCGGTCTCTTCGGAAACATATTTATTTATGTGCGTATGCAGGTAAGTTAGCAGTCCATTACTGTGATTACCTTTGAGGCTTGGCAGAACAACAGATGTTCGAGGATGGCTCATTCAATATTACTTAGCACAGAGTGGCTGCCGAGAGACTGTGCGAGAAAGATTGAGAGAAAGAGAGTGAGAGAGAGAGAGAGAGAGAGAGAGAGAAGAAGGAAAGGCATTTCAACCCGTTACAATAGTGTCACTTTAACAAGAAGGGTTTTACTATTCAGTGATTGTGCTACGATGATGAACACGGCTTGCGAGTTTTCTGAGCACACCCTCAATAATTACATCCTGCACCCCTCAATGCTCTTTTGAGTGATTGATTTATGAGGTATTCAGCTTTATTGGTCATGGCACTGGGGGGCGCTGCTATCCCATAATTCCATGCAGTCTCAGGTGGAATTTATGCAAATGACGATGTTGGGACGCCTCAGAATCACAAAATGTGACCATGCTTATGGTCGAACTACAAGTGTACTAGTAGACTTTTGTCATTTTATAACAATAATCTGTAATACGAGGGTTGACCAAGAGTATTGTTTCAGCAGATTATTTTTAGTGACATTCATAGAGGCTTATTTCTGTAAAAATATTCAAATTCTGCAGGGTATGTGATCAAAATCTTTACAAATGTCACAGTATCCTATTCAATAATTTGGTGTAACATTTCTTGTTTGAAATTTTCCCTTTGGATAATTAGCATTATGTACAAAAAATGCCCTCTCTACTCTCTATTTTCATACAGAATTCAATAATGAAAGTCAAAGTTCATTATGGCTATTTGTTTGGTTTACCATTTGGTCCTAATATAATGCAATGAGTTATGGGATTTCTTCAGCACACAGATTATTCTCCCTCCAATATGCTTTCAAAATGGACTAAATATAGGGGTTATTTTAAATGTAAATTAATAACAAATAGTCTATTCAGTAAGGTGCAGAATTTCTGAACATACCATAGATGTAGACGTATATAGCAGATATGTAGCAAAATCCCTATTAAAATGTTAATTCGTGTCCTAGACAAGCATCTGAAAGCATGCCTTTAGACACTATGAAGTAGTTTAAATTCTAGACATTTAAAAAAGAATTACGCTATTCAGATGTATGTAAATATCATCATCCACAATCCATATTCTCCTCACCTCTGTCACTTTTACTAGCAATTTAACTGGCCTCATGAGTGGTGCTCACTTTAAGAGACTAAAGTCGAAGCACAAAAACGAAATTAAAAGTTGGAGTGAAACAATTTGCATTTGGTTTGGATGAAATGCTAATTTGTTCGAGCACACATTTTTTTTCCCACTGATTGTTCTACGCATGGATGCGCCCATTCATTAACGCAAAATTATAAACATAAAGGATATCTCCGTATTAATATTTCATCTTTTTGTGAAAGCTCAATCAAGCGTGATGTCCTAATTTTTTCTCTCAGAACCTCATTTCACATTATCGCAACTACATTCGAGAGACTGGGGGTCCCAAAAGGGATTTATTTCATTTATCAGGATTATTGAATTAAATTGAAGACGACGTGGGTAACTCATCTAGTTATGGCTGCTCTTAAGTATAATTTAGGCAGACGTGTTAGGGTGCAAATCCCATCTGTTGTGTTATGTTCATTTGAGCAGTTCCTGTATTTGGAAACAGAGGGAAATACTGATGGATCTTGGTTCTTTTTTGAATGAATCTTTTTAGTGAATCGGGTGAATTGACTTGCAGGCAGGAAGCTGCAAAGTGTCTTTTATCCACTGACTGTCAAAGACATTTTGTTCATCTATTATCTGTTATGAACTTTAAAGCTGGATTGTGGATTGTAAATATGGTCCTAACTTAGCTACTATCACAGGACTAAATGGGATTTTTTTTTGTTTTTTAATTCTTTAGCCATAAAGATTGATATATAGATTAAATCATAGCAAATGTACTAAAATAATATTTCTGCTTCTTGAGTGAACAAGACAAGGCAAAACTTTAAAGTACAGTTAAAGCATGTAAGCTTTATTTATATATAAATAAAGAAACATTCTTTTATCCTACTCATGTTTACACCATTCATAAATCTTTCTGAGGATAAATACCTTTCCAAATGCATTAGAAAGTGACAATCATTAATCTTAAATAAATAGTGTCACTTGGTAGCCTAAAATATCTCTAATAGCTACAGCATGAAGAATTCCTTCCCTATGAAATCTTCCGAAGCCTATTTAGTGTCCTTTACTAAAAATATAATGTGGTTTCCATTAATTGGAAAGTATCACATACCCAAGCTGTCTTCTCTGACATGTTTGTCTAAAGTAGAATTAAAAAGTCATCTGGTATGCAGGATCGAATATGATCCATTTGTGTAACTTTCCCTGTCATTCCATTAGCGAACAGCTGATGGCAGGCTTTCTCCACCATTTGCTTTCTCACGTCTGCGCTTGTAAAAGCCCTGTTCTGTGATGTTATGTTCCCAAGCCTCTGCGTGTATGCCTGTGAAATGCATTCCCCCATTAAAGTGGTTTTAAAAGGCTGCACCAGGGCTATAACCATCATCATCTTGAGTTGTGTGCCACACTAAACGCCATGTGGTGTGTGCCACAGACGAAGGCACGACTGCTCCCGGTCCCAGTCGCCACCGTGCCAGCCCCGGGTCCTGTTAGGAGCAATTACAGCTCGAGCCCAGTGTGAGGTCTTTGGGAGCAATCATGACTAACAAGATCAAGGCCTAACAGTACTAACCTCCAACACCTCTTTCCCTCTCTCTCACACACATTCTCACGACTTCTTTTCTCTTTCTTTGTCAGTCCTTCTTTATTTGCTCTGGAGGAGCAGCGGTAAAAGATCCACACAAAGCTGCAGGCATTTGAAAGTCTATTTTTATTTATATTAATATATCTAATATAATGTATCTAATAATCAGAGAAAGTTGTTTCTTCTGTCCTACCACAGGATCTGTTTTAGCGTTGCAATCATCTCGGTCATTACTGAGGTGTTTCTTTCTCACTCAGTGTTCACTTACACCTGTTTCTACACCTGTTCGGTTCAAACACCATATGGGCTTTCTCCTCTGATTTTATTTCAGTACTTCTGCATAAGTAAAGTCCCTGAGGAGCAGAACTGTACTCTCAGTTACACCTGGTGCACCTTAGTACCCTAGAACCAATTTATTAAAAAAAAAAAAAAAAGTGTATAATAACAGCAGCCTGTTATACCAAACTGCTTTTGAATTCTCAAATATGATCATCTAGAAGGTGTTGATTAATTCTCTATAATAATTTGCTCATTATTGTTTCTATAGTCAAAGCTTGTAAGGCAGACATTCCGCATAATCTAATCTATTAACAATAAATGAATTAAAGACAAAAAACATTATTTAACAAAGAAAAATATAATTGTTCATGTGGTGACATTTCTGTAAGGAGAAACATATTATGGAAGGAGTCGCCAGTGTCAGTGCTTTGCCACAGGAAAATCTTCAGCAGAGAAGTTTTTTTTTTTTTTAGTTTTTATTCATTTTGTTTTTTGGTGAGAAAAAAGAGAGCTTGGTGAGAGACTGGCTGTTTATAGCTGCTATAACATACATGATAATAGAAGCTAACTTGTTTCAGGGATGTTCCATAACAATAAACATAGCTATACATGGCTAAAAATATGATACCTTCAAACACTCTGTATTACACCGGCCTTTTATTGATTATTTTCCTTTAACAGCATCCCTCGTCATCTTTTATTTATTCCATAACAGTAAAACATTTTGTAGGTCTTGCCTCAGTCTTTGAGGACATACTGTATATTGCCAAAATGTCAAATCCTTCAGCATCCATGTAATAGTTATGTCAGCATGAGCATTTGTATATCTCCTATTTAGTTCATTGCAGTTGTCAGTAAGAAAGATCCAACTAAACAGATTGCTCTGGGTCACTGAAAGATCACTGAAAAATGGTGGAAATATTTTCAATAAAGTGTCATAATGAAATGATACCATTCCCAAATTTTCACCTGATGTCACAAGTTCTTGGATTCTTATCAGCTTTATTTATTTATTTATTTATTTATTTAACTATTATTATTATTACCTATTTTGACAGCTGAGAACATTTAGAGTAGAAAAGCACAAAATCAGGATAAAGCATTAACACCTAGAAATGTTGAAAAATAAACCCAAAGTGCCAATGTGATCCTAATTCGACCAATAAAGATGTTAAAAATCAGGAATACTGATGGAAATTCAGATGAACCAGGTGGACCAGAACTGCCTTGTGTTATTATTAGATTTACATTAAATGAATGAAAATGGTGCAAGAGGAAAGGGAGTGCAGGTGAGAGAGTGAAAGAAAGATATCAGAGCAATCTGTTAGAGCATGAGCATGGAGAAGAGGGAAGCCACATCTCAACATCTCAGAATCTCAGGTTTCTGGGTAACCGAGTCTAATTAATCCCCACCTGATCCACACCAAGCGACATCATTTGTGGAAAGTAATCATTATGTAAGTGCGTAGCACCAAACACATGCAGTTTTAAAGCTCAGTGACTTCAAGTGTGTCTCTCCTTGCAGCTACAGATAGCGGTAAGAGGTAGAAGTGATATCTGAGCCACCTTCCGTGTGTTCTGCTGTCCCGAACCAACCCTGAGCACCTCAAGCAATCACCTTATCAACCTGCTTACAAGGATCCATCTATCCATCTCTACTTTCAGCAAAAGACAGAAAGAGAGAAAGAGAAACGGAAAAGAGGAAATCTACTAAATCTGATCAGATTTAAATCAGATTTGGGTAGATTTTTATTTTTTATTTTTCTGTGAAACTGTGTTGAAGAACAGAGTTGTAGTTCCTTATGTAGTAATAAAGTCCCTGCTTTAACCTGGTAACTTGGCAAGAGTACAACATTAGCTGCAACTGAAACCGGTACATTTGTGAGGTGATACTCGTAATGAATATGTATTAGCCGGTCCGTCTGTCTCTCTTCTGTCGTGCCTCTCCCCTGGCGCCCTCGTATGGCAACGGTACCTCTCGGGCCTCACGCATGTGTCGCTAGCATTCACTCTGGCAGCTCCCTAAATAATTTGTGCTCTGTTAGCGGGGTCATTGGATAGAGAAGCTGGCCACTGAATAATTAATCACCAGCTACAATCTGAGCCTGCCCTCTCTTATTTCCTTCTGCTCGGTCTCCTCCGATCACTCCTCCATCTCTTCCTTTTCAGCTCCTCACTTCTATTTATTTCAACAGAAATAATTGCAAGCGATCATAAGCAACAACAACACCAAAAAAAAAAACCCAAAACGAAACTAGACAACAAGTTGGTGGATTTTCAAACCAATCACGATCCAAAGGACGCCTTCTCTTTTGCCGTTGCTCGTGCGGTCCAGTGTTGTCAGTTGTGTGGGCGGAAATGGAAACAAAACCCTGCGTGGCTGTGGGGCTTTGTATACCTACCTAATTGCGTTTCATTATTCAGAACACAATGGGAACCTGAGGAGATCAGATGAAAGGGCTACAGTTGTTCTTGTTAGGGCCGGAGTGTAGCGTGTTGATGTGGCAGTGTTTCAGACGTGCGGAAACAAATGGCGGATCGGTACCTGGCGGCCCGGACTGCTTCAGAGTAAATATTAATGATGACCGTCTTCATTACCGCTTGATCAGAAAACTGGAACGCGGGCCGAAATACACACCTGGAGACTGTTCAGCATGTTTGTGTGCTGCTATAGCTGTGTTAGAGAGGATTTAACTACTTACTATCTGGTGTTATTTCCCTGTCCTTACCTACAGGGTAATGCTACGTTCTGTGTCAGATGATCTGTGCGTCAATAAAGAATAAAACACGTTGGAGCATGATATTATATAAAAGTAACCAATGACTGGGTGTTGTGATGAAGCCGAGCTAATGTCAAGAACAACACATCTTGAAGTGTTTTATTCCTCTTATACTACAGCAATTTGTCAATGATGTCAACGTCACATCACACTTTTTATCCGATCACAGTTACGTTTAATGTTTTGGAAGAATTTAAAAATTGTCAGGGGTTTTCCATTCAGTGCATGGTTTCCATGGCAACATGTCATTTGCTTTCGTCTGTTTTGCCTGCTATTCTAGTCTCTGCTCCTCCAACTGAGTTTACATACTGTATGTGCATCCTGTCTCTACTAACTTCATTTTACACAAATCTTTTCTAACATGTTTATTTTTAAGAATTGATGCACTCACTCACTTTCAGTAACCTCTTTATCCTGATCAAGGTGATGGTGGATCCGGAGCTTATCCCGGGAACACCGTGCATGAGGTGGGAATACACACTGAATGGGATGCCAGTCCAGTGAAGGGTATGTTGTTAACACACACACATTCACAGATAGGGGCAATTTATCAATCCACCTACTGGCATGTTTTTGGGATGGGTGAGGAAACCGGAGAACCAGAGGAAACTGACATGGACAAGAGAACATGCTTAGAAAGACCTGAGCTCAGGATCGAACCCAGGTCTCTGGAGCTATGAGATGGCAACGATACACAGTACACCACCATGTCATCCAGTTCCCAGTTAGATTTGTGTGTTTATTTACATTCATGGGAAAGCCGTTTTGGGAACATTCTTTCAAATGAGCAAATGAGAAAACTTGCAAATGTAACTCAACAGACTCATCAGTGATGGTCTTTTTTTTTGGTATCTCTGGCTTTCAGATCAAGCGTTTGTACAGACTACAAGCTTTTTCTTGCTATGGCTTGCCACTGTGAATGCTGAACTATATAACATATGACAAGACATAAATCAGAGGATAAGCATTAGTTGCCAGTGCATTAGAGCCAAACAGTTAAACACCCCTGGATACATTTGTCTGTGTGTGTGTGTGTGTGTGTGTGTGTGTGTCTGTGTGTGTCTGTTTGTGTGTGTGTCTGTGTGTGTATGTATGTGTGTGTTTATACTCTTATGAGGACCAAATATCCTCACAAGAATAGTAAGTTCTGACAATTTTGGATGGTCCTCACAATTGGATGGTCCTCACAAGGTTTTTTGTATGTTGTTGTTGTTTTCAACAAATATAAGAAAAAAATAATATAAAAGAGCCAAAAAGTTTCTTTTTCATAGCTAAGGTTAAGGTTAGGATTAGGTTATGGTGTAGGCGTAGCATTAATTAGCTGTGTTAGTCATAATGTCAATGGAAGGTCTTCAGAAGGATAGTAAGATAGACGTGTGTGTGTGTGTGTGCGCGTATGTTTTGAGGAATGACAGTGTACAAACATATACCCCATTTGCTGCTTTTAGTGTATGACACAGGCACGAACATTTAGATCTCTAAAATAAACCTCAAAACTATTAGAGAAGTGATCTTTAGAACACAGCTTTAAAGCAGCACACGCCATTGACGTTCCAACGGAAAAGACCTGGAATTACAAAGTTTCCTCCTGCAAAAGTGACACTGCGGTGAACCAGTAAGGCCTTTAAGTCACCAGCTCGCACGTATAAGAGAGACACACAGAGAGCAGAGAGGATGGAGGGAGGGAAATTATCCAGCAGTCAGATAACCGCATCATGCTGGATGTGTCTCGTTCTATCAGGTCGTCACAGAGCCTCAGCCAGAACTGACTGGTTCCCACTGTGGGGATCATTTGGTTTGGGGACTTCCTGCTTGCAACTGCCAGAAATTACAAATGACATAATTAGACCAAGCAGAGGGAACCACTTGACTACACTGCTGTCCCGAAGACAGAAGCCACAGATGCAGCTAATTTTACTTCAATGCAATGTGGGTGGAACAACATTGCAAGCCTTGTGGAAAAGACGTTTGTGTGTTTGTGTGCGATTCTTGAACTGCATTTTTACGTACTGTTGACCTCCTGAGCACCCTGCATATTGTGAATCCATAAAAAAATAATAAACTATCGCTTTCTGAGATATGTATAATGTCCTATGGATATATTCCAAACATGATATATATATATATTGTTGTAATTTCTGTTTAAAGCAAGACTTGTTCTCAAAATATGGTGAAACACTTGTTTCTTAACATACTGCTCTAAGTATCGACATTGTCAAGAATCTCCACATAACAGACTCACTGTATAATAATTCTTTGATATCTAGGGTTAGGGTTAGTAAACCTAGGGTTAGGGTTAGTACGGTTAGGGATCATTTGGTGTTGGTTAGTAAACCCCTATTAGTAAACTGCTGGTAAAATAGCTTGTCCAGCAAACTAGTTGTACACCTTTAGAGGCTTTAATAGACATTGTTTACAAAAAGAATTGTAAATTCAGTTTTTCTCTCATGCATGATATAGATGTGTCATTCAAGTTATGCATTTTAATCTTCCTCTTTACAAAAAAAGGTTTAATGTAATAATTTATTGATGCAGTGATTAATGGTTTGTGCTTTAAGATGGTATTGATGTCATCTTGGAAAATTCCTCTTTAATGAAAATTTGTCAGTGATGATCCTGTCACTGGTGTCAAACCTGTGCTTATGAAACCCATGACAAAGCAATAAGGAGTATTAAAGACTATTGATAAAGAATATTGGTTATTCATTTGAAAATAAATATAATTTAAAATCTGAACATTTTGCTTGTGAGAAAGTTTTGAGAACAACCCGAAAGCATGTTGTTATTTAATAAAGGAAAACACATAATCATTGATATGGTCACCGATTTGCTGTTGGAGATGTTTATGTAACAGTCGGGAAATTTTCCACTACGGGAAAGTCTTCAGTACAGAAGAGTTTGTGCTTTCTTGGTAAAATGATGAAGACAAGCTTGGTTTTATTAAGTTCAAGAGCCTGGTGAGGTAAATAAAGTTTAGTGTAACTGCTATTAAGTAAGAGATTACAGGAACTAACTTGTCTCACAGGCGTTTCACAACATTACATTTAACTATAAATTGTTCAAAAGCACGACGTTTTGCTCACGAATGAGTTAAAGTTAGTCATTGTTGCCAGATTGCGATAGTGTAGGCAGAATAACACACTTCAATGTGGATTACTTTCATATAACAGCATGTGTGTTATTCCTTACTTCAGCAGCAATCACAAAGAAATTAGCTTAGTGCCCTTATTTTTATTAAATATATACAGTATGTTATATAATGTTTCATTTCTGAGGGCAAACTACTGACATACATGATACATCTAAGAATGTATTAGTTGTATTTGTGGGCTCTAAGTAAAGTAAAATATTTCAATTCAATTGAATTTTATTTGTATAGCGCTTTTACCACCGGCATTGTCACAAAGCAGCTTCTCAGAAATATATAGATTTGGAATATAAACTTGTGAATCTATAAATTTATCTATATATAAGCCAGTGGCGATGGTGGCAAGGAAAAACTCCCTGAGATGACAAAAAGAAGAAACCTGGAGAGGAGCCAGACTCAAAAGGGAACCCATGCTCATTTGGGACGCACTGGATAGTGCAATTACAGCTAACACACTTTAGTAATAGAGTCAAGTTTTAATATTTAACATTTAATAAATCAACAACATTTCCATGGTTTTGGTTCTCCTATATTGTATGTAACAAGATCTAAACTATACTGCATAAGTTCTTTCAGAAGCTGTAAAATTTCCTGATAATCTCTTTGGTATCTTTTTTTTTAGGATCTCTTTCTGTGGCATTTGTAACATAGCTTGTTATTAACACTACTTATAATGCATCAAGATTAACAATTAATAATGAATAATAAAGATAACTATAAAGTGTAAAACGGATTCATGAATAATCCTAATAATAAGTGTAATGCTATATGTACAATATTTTGCAAATACATAGAAAGTGTTACTGAAAATGTCTTCACACACACACACACACACACACACACACACACACACACACACACACACATACACACGGTAGCTGAGGTGGTAATAAATTGTCCAGTCCTTCTCCTCATCTTCTTTACAGTGTCTGTTTGACTGGCTAATATGAACGCTAGCCTCATTTTCCAGATCCGTGCTCAGCTCTTGCCGTACACTCAAAGCTAAACGAGCCATGAACCACTAACCACAGCTTTCATTTATCACACAAAAATGGACCCATATTAATAAAGCTGTCCTCAATCACACTGAATAATCCTTACTGACTTTCTCTGTGGTGCTCCTCCAAACTAGACATGTTCAGAAATATAAAAGAAACCAAGATAAATTTCTCAAAAGCAGACTAGCATAAAATGATGTGTATTACACCTTTAATGGACCCACCAAGTATACAGTAAATTCTGTTACACCAATAATAACAAGTAATATGTTTTTTAAACTGATAACACAGTATTTATTTTATTAAGCCCCACTACTGAATTTTTATTTTTTTTTGGCAATATCTTAGATTTGTATCATTTAAACTCAAATATTTTTTTTCCTACATCTCTTATTTCTTCTACGTGAACAATGCCTGAAATCTGATAAATAAAAAAACAAACAAATCGAAAATGCATAAAACTCATTGAAATATTAAAATCATTTATCATTTATATTATTTATGTAGTGTATAGAAGCATTTTTTATTATTACAGGCCTCTACAACTCATTGAAATATTAAAATCGTTTATCATTTCGATTATTTATATTTATTTCAAGGTGCAAAAGCCCAACCGTTTCTGAATTCTTATAAAATACGTCAAAAACTTTTTTTCCCCCTATAATCAAAAATTATGCATGGGAAGCAACTTTTTTATAACTTTTCTCGCAAATTAATTCTGAGGAATTCTTGCAGACGTGAGACCATTTTGACTCCGATGATGTTCATTGTAAATAGTAGTACGTTAAATAAGTTATGCGTGTAATAAATAAATATATATTTCATGTAAAATGAATATAATTTCATTTTGTCAAAAAAACAACAAAAAAACAACAAACCTGCTGTGTGGTTTACGTACTTGTGAAGGAGGATGTTCAAAATAAATCAGTCCCTGTAAGGAGAGGATATTAAAAAAAAACTTTTTATCAGTTTCTTGATTGGATTTGATAGATTGTAGTGTCTGTGTGTATATGTCTATTAATCTGTATACTAGCCTTGAATGATATTTTTTACAGTAGGCATTTGTGGGGGAAAAAAATTGATTTTAAACTCAATTAAGTACAGGAAATACAAAGTAGAGATTTAA
>JAQMYM010000023.1:4295239-4315377 GCA_030014255.1 Parauchenoglanis ngamensis
TGCAGAGAACTATACCAAATTCTCTCTCTCGCTCTCTCTCTCACACACACACACACACACACACACACACACTGTATCATCACACAATATCTGTGAAGCTGAGCGTATGGCCATGGGCAAGGCAGAAAAGAAGTCCGGTGTCCAGGCTGTCAGTAAGAGAAATGACAGATCAGCTAGAAAGCATGTGCTTTAGCTGAGTCTTCAGTGTGTACACTTCAGTTGCTATTGCTTACTTGTTTTTCTGTCTCCATCTCTCCTTCTCAGTCCTCTCAGGCTCTTTTTTGTGTCACATATTCCTCCCTACATCAGCCTCTCTCTTTCTTTCTGTTATTACTACTGCAGCAGACAAGGTTTACCTGCTTACATTGTTGTGTGATACTGTGAAATTCATAGATATAGAAAAATACTAGATACTGAATTAGCTGTGTTTGCTAGCTACTTCTGAGAGAAAAACAGAAAGGTGGAGGTGGAAGGTGTGAGACGCCATAGTACAAATCTATGAAGAAATCTCAAATGAATCTAATTAAATCAACTAATCACTTTAGGTTTAATCAATTTTAATAAAGAAATGCTTTGGTGCAGATGTCATACATTTCTGAGCGGCTTCAAGCCTTAGCTAGCCTAGCCTAAGCGATAAACACACCGGAGTAAAACTAATCAATCACAAAACCACAAACAATCCTTACAGAACTTCACACATACAACCAGTATTATCAAATATTTGTTACATTATTCACACGCTACTAAAATTAAAACATTAGCTAACAATGCACACAAATATTTGAATGCTAGGCTATGGGCTACATGAGCATGCTAAGGAAATGTCTTAAAATATGAATTTTAGGTCAATTTCACATTGTGATAAACTACATTTGATAAACCTCCTGCTTCAGTTTTGTTACATATTAGGAATTATACAAATAATAATAATAAAAAAAGCAGCCCTATTTTCATCTAGTAAACAAAGTAACAATGTATGAATTCAGAAGTCAGAATAATGGAAAGATTTCCCGGTCTTCTGAATTCTTCAACCTGACATGATGTAGGAATAAGCCCAATGAGTCATTTATCTATTATCTATATACATATCTTTGATATCATTAACCTGACACACACACACACACACACACACACACACACACACGCCATTAAAAATGATCAGTTTACATCATTAACTAAAATCCGTTCCATTTACCCTGTCAATCCAACAGTAAGGACAGTGAACAGTGACTCGTGATTTGTGTTTCATGACTCGTGATTCGTGACTCGTGAGTGGTGATTCATTCACCCCACCACAAGAAGTTCGCAATGTTCCCGTTTGGGATGGGAATTGTTTTTGAAGATGCCCCGTAACCAAAAGCACAAGATGACAGATCACTTCTCATCGTCTTTTTACAGCTTTCCCAAAGTATAATTTCCTCACGCCACAAAAGCCCAAATTGATTCTTAAATTAAATTGGGTTAAATATAGCGGCTTGAACTTTGTCACCTCACTGCAGGATCAAAGTTATGAATCTAGATGATTTTCTGTGATTCTCATGTATGATATTGTTGTTGTAACTGATGTTTCTGTTATGTAAATGAATCAATAAATTGTCATTGGATGTCATTAGGAATCCATTACAGTTATTTCTGAACTCTTAAACCCCTGGATCATTATTCAGCAACTACTTAATTATTATGGTGAAGCTAATAGGATAGATAAGTGGTTACAATAGTAAGGAATGTAAATTCAGTCTCCTGTGAGGTTAAGGCATTGATAAGTGTACTGAGAACAGTAAAATGTTTTGTAATTTAACCCATAACGCTTCATCCCACTTCCTTGCTATAGACAGTGTTTGTATTTTTACACTGATATCACCAGTCACAAAGAAATTTTAGAAGACTAACAAAGCAAGGTTTGTGAAAATCGGTTGAGTTTATCATGTTGGACTTACATCTCTCAAGAGTTTCAGTCAAAGGATCTTTTTGTTCGCCATACCTGGGACCGAATATCTGGCTGTGTTACAGAACATGAGCATAACTAGAGAAGCAAGTGTATTGTATGTAGTGAAGTGTATCACAGCAGTCGATTATAAGTAATGAAGCAAAGACACAAAAACATTGATGTAGTCGGACCTCAAAACAGTAGCGATTAACCAGTGTGACGTTACATGAACAGACATGTGTTAATGTCTCATCTTGAAACCAGTTTAGAAAGGTCGAAACCTAACCTTTCTAACATGGCCGATGTCCTGCTGTATTCCTAGTTAGTAACGTCCACCGTTTTTGTATTTGTGTCACCAATAACTTCACTTTTCATCCTTCTTTACAGCCAAGTATAATAATTGGAAAATGATTCTTAAATGAAATTGGTTTAAAAATGAAGGCTGGTGACCTCATGCCGGATAAAAGTTAACACGGTCCGGTCTAAAAGGAACCGTACACCTTTTCATCTGTGTAATTGGTAAATTTGTCAGCCTTTCTAGCCCTAATCAGACCTCAATAATGTCTAGAAGTGTGTGAGTTTAAAAGAGGTGAGATCGTGTGTCTGCTCATGCAGCTCATGCAGCAAATTGGCTATTAGATATAAAGAGGTGAGGCAGAAGAAGAACCATGGAGAAAAGAGAGAGAGAGCGAGAGAGAGAGAGAACACGAGGTGACAAATGAGGACATCAAACCCCAAAATACATCTGAACGTCTGTCTCTATTCAAAACACATATGCACTGCCGTTTTTGCTCTGTGATTTTACGTTAGCAATTAAACCCTCGTTGGAGCGTAGGGTAATTTACTGAAATAATGTCTTAAATCAAGCGTTTCCCTCCTTGAAAGGCCCTATCTTTATCTCACCCTCTAGGGAAGTATCTGTGAATCATAAAAAGAAAAACACAGTCTGCCATCCTTGTGTCATCTCCCATCTCCCAACATGGCTGACTAATCACCGGCTGAGGCTCCGTCGTGGCTGTGTTTTTGCGACACACTGTTTACACAAAGTGCTTCTCTTGAATTTTTAATCACAGCTAAATTATGAGACCACGAGCCCAGGATGTAGGCGAGGAAAGAAAAGGTCGCGTCAGGTTTATCGTCCCACCATGTACCGCAAACCTGACACGGCCAAAAAGTGTCAACAGTTTGCTATTTGCGGTTCAGGATGAGATGAGAGACGACTATTGTTTCCCAAACCAAATTATTTTTACTGTTTACACACATGGCCTGATTTCTACCCACTTATTACTGTTTCACAACCACACAGCAACTCTTTGATTGCTAACCAGCAAATAATTAACTCTCCAATATAAATATTTTAAGAAAGTCTGCTTGAATGTGTCATTATAAGTGTTAAAAATTATTTATGTAGAGTAATAAATCATTTACAATGCTTCCTATGCTCAAGAAACTGCTAAAAATGGCTGAGGAACATCTTTAAACCACTAACATCAAACACTATCATCCTTAACATTAGCTTAACGATAACTTAATGAACTGAAAGTGAACTAGCACAAATTTCACAAATGGGATTTCATTGTCTCAGTCTTGATTTACTCTGAAAGAAACGATTCAGTGGTTCAGTAAATATAACTATAACAAATCTCTGATTTTGCACAAAAAGGAAATGATTAGAATGACTATAGAATTTGAACGTTGTACTTAGTTCATTCATGTAAATATTCAGCTAAACACAGTGTTTATTTTATTTACTTTACAGAGTTAAATTTAACCTTATTTTGCAAGTGTTTACAAAAGTAGCAAAAAGAACCAACGTTTACTTAAACTGTTTGCACAATAAAGTGTGACCTAATTTGCATATTCATTTGCAATTTAAAGTGATTTAATTTTGAGCATTATGGATGTTTTTTTTTTTTATATTTCTTGCTTTGTGTTGGCTTTAAGGCCTAAGGCTATTACATTATGAAACGTTTTCAAAGATCATGTGTTTCAGAAAAGTTTTCTTTATTCACCCTCTTTGTGTTACTCAGTCAGGTGTCTGTATTTGTTTTTGTTTGTTAGTTAGTTAGTTAATTAGTTGTCTTTGCTTCTGCCAGTTTAGTCTTTACTTCTCTTTGGAACCACTTAAAGTCATAGTGGTCATTAAGTTGTATCAATAACCTCTAGAAGATATAGAACAGGTAAAAATGAAAGCGTGGAAATGAATGATGGTAAAATAAGTTTAAATTTAAATGCTGACACTGAAAATATCATGGTAAATGCTTCAAAAACAGGAATAGCATCACAGAAAGCCATCAGAGTCACTCTCCTGCTACGTCTGGCTAACTACGCAGGTTCTGCAGCTTACGTTTCCTTCTGATTTTCGACGTGATTGGTCTGAAGTCATGGAATTGAGCTAATACCTAATGGTCTCTCAGTGATTTGTACAGATATATACACTGAGATATTTCATTTAAAATTTCACTCAATCGGCTAGCTACAAATCTTAGCTAATATGGAGCAAAATCTTGATATGATATATTGAGAAGGGTTTAATTGCTATACCTGACTGATTGCATGAGAATACAAGTTTTGGCTTGAGTACAATAAATAAAGGAGCATATAACAACGTAAATCAAGACTTAGATACGCAAATACGTCTACCTGTGTCGATCTGTAAGAAATTCAAGCAGTTAGATTGCACCATGGACTATGCTACTAAGGAAAGTTGTGATTGTTATGTATAATTTGGCAGGTTTGGCCACCAATGAATGGAGGTTTGGCCACCAATACATTTACTTCGTAACATGCGGTCTTGGAGGTTTTCATGGCACCAAGGATTATTCTCATAAAATTGTGCAAGAAAATTTAACTAGCAGTTTTATTTTTTTTAATAAGTACATTTTTGTGAAACAGGTTAAATTGCACAAATAAAATAAGTAAATCAGATTTTTGTTCCTTTGTTTTGAGGAAATTTTACTTATCTCTGCAAGAAAGCTCAAATGAACTACATAACTCTCAACACTGTAAAATGTACACATAACCTAAAAGTTATTTTTACGACTTTATAGCCACTAACATCTTAATTTCTTCCAACCAGAAGTAGCGCCACTTCCCTCATCCTGAATAAAGACTGAACAAGCACCCAGGACAACTTCTTCACTGACTAGTGCACACACATAAACAAAAACCCTATACACTTGTGTGAAGAACACAAAGAGGGATAGCTATGAAAACCTTACAGAAACATTTAATCTTTCAAAATGTTTCATGACACAATAGCCTTAGGCCTTCAACGCAAAACAAGAAATACTGACAACAGCTCATCCATATAACGCTCAAAATATAATCAGTTTAAAGTGCAAATATATATGCAAATCGAGTTTAATTACCCCCCACTTTACTGTGCAATCCGTTCAAATAATCGTTACATCTTTTTTCTAGTTTTGTAAGCACTTGCAAAATAATATTTAATTTTACCCAGTAAAGTAAGCAAAACATACACTTTTAGTAAGTTTTAACCACATATTTACAGTAGCTAGCAATCTTGACCCAAATATCAATCTACAGAATCATTCAAGAGGAGTTCATCTTTAAAATCATGTTTTTGACATGAGGACTACTTAGTGAAAAAGTTAAACATCATGACCTTCAGTTAAAAAGTCTAGCTTCCTGTCCAGGTGATAGACCCGGAGAGATCACGTAAACCCAGCAAGCTGAAATGAAGGTGACGTTTTATAATGAAATGGAACACCAGCAAGGTCGAGTCTTTGCTTTATAGCCAACTTTATAGAAGTTGATTAAAAAAATAAGAGAGGAATTTCATTTGTATCAATAATCACCAGTCTTCTAATTGCATTCTAATTGTCATTAGATACTTGAAAATGTACTGAACTACGATCATTTGATTAATATCATATTGTGACGTACTGTCATGGAGCAGTGAGTAAGGGACCCCAGTTACATCCTGAGCTCAGGCTACTTCCTGTGTGGAGTATCTCACGTTCTTCCCATGTCTGTGCAGATTTCCTCTGGGTTCTTTAAATTTGGATTACTGCCTTTGAATTGCCTTGAGGTGTGAATAAGTATGTGCGTACGTGTGTGCATCGTGCCCGGTGATAGACTGGCATCCAACTCCTAGTATATTCCCAACTCTCACCCAGTATTCCTGGGAATGCCTCCAGATTCACCGCCACACTGACCAGGATAAAGCAGTTACAGAAGATGAATGAATGAATGAATGAAAAAAGTTATGTATTATCTTTCTTCTTCTTCTTCTTCTTCTTCTTCTTCTTCTTATTATTATTATTATTATGGATAAAGGTGTATAGAAAATGGATGGATTATTATAATAATAATAATTATTATTATTATTGTTATTATTATTATTATTATTATATATGCCTTGGCTTATGATCAGTGTGTGTATATTAATATTTACATAACCTGCAATATACAAAAAGTTAAGCCATTTGTAACAGCAAATTATATGAATATCTGCAAACTTGCATCAATATCTACTGATTATTTGATTATGGCCTTATGTAGCTTTTAAATGCTGCATTAATATAATGTCCACATTACTACAATCAGTTAAGTCTGTAAATGTCTGTATTCATTTAATATAAACCTGCCATTAATTGTAAAACATATTTTACATAAGTGGATATTTTACCATTAATTTAAATACGATGATGTTTTTTTTCAGTGTACATGCTATCAAATGTTGACCTCTTTAACATGACAGACGTGGTGATGTAATCGCTGTAGTTTAGATATTTGCGTAACGAGCAATGTTCTACAAGCTCCCAATTATTCCAGCTGCAGCCATCAGTCTTGGCTTGTAAGATCAAGACCACAAAAAACGCCTGTTTGCATTTCAGTTGTCACGCTTTTTTTTAGAACCAATAGGAAAAGATCCAAAAATTCCCTTTTCACAGAGAAAAAAGAAAGTTCCCCACACGCACACCAAATTAAATCCATGGCCACCATAAAAGTTAAAAGTAATGTTACGATTTTTTTCTCCCCTTTAATGATAAGAAGAACGTTCTGTGCGGTCACCAGCATGGTCACGCATTCACCATTCGAATGCCACCTGCAAATTATTGGCCCGTGGCGAGGCTTTTTCCCCCTGCTTTTAACACACACTAATGTATTGTGTGTTCTGTATCGGCGCTGACAAAATAAAAGAACAGTCGCTAATCTGAGTCTGGTTCAGGCAGCGGACTCCCACCGCTAGCACATCTGGGGAGCAGCTGAGAGCTTCTGCCCCAAAAAACCAACACTATCCCGCCTCAGCAGATCGCAGGAGCCTAAGGGCGCCTTGGCGCGGCTTCTACAGTTGTCCTTTTTATAAAAGACAAATAAGCACAAACTCTGGGCCGCCATCCAAATAGCTGTCTCTGACACCATGCTGGAAAGAAGACTCTGGCTGCCCTGGCGTGTGATCTCAGAGTGTTAAAAGGCCGTGGCCATTTTTTATTTTTTTTTAAACACGGCCACACTTTTGAGATGCTTTTCCCTGGTGTTCTGGCGAAGTCACACATCCACACTCCACATTCCTTAATTCATCTTTGCCTTCAGCAGAAAACAACGTAATTTGCAAAACCACTTGATGGCGTCAAAAGGTTTTAGACGCTGACAAGTTTTTGGAATTTGGAAAAGTGCTAGTGCTAGATGTGTGGTAGGCCTGTTGAAGTCTTCTTTTCTAGCACGTGTGTACATGTTGATAGTGATCAGGCTGTCCTTTTGACATTGAGATTGTTGTGATCTGTCAAAGAAACCACCACTCCATTCTTTGCTTCTTCTTTGTCTTCATTTAAAGTGTTGTCACATTTGGTTGGAACGACTGGCAAACCCAGGAACAAAAGGAAAAGCTGGAAAAGTTATCAAAGAAAGAACCAAATGGATGTCATTTTTTTGGGTGAGTTGTTTATAGGGGTTTTCATTTTGTAACAGAAAAAGAAAATTCCCTTTTAAAGGAACAAAAAACAAAAAGCAAAACAAAAAATCTCCTCCAGAAATAACTGCACATAATTATTACTACTAATATGATTACTCGCTAAATTAGCACCAGAAACAGATTTATATTCGAACACATGTTGTTGTTGTAGTGAAGAGAATCATCACAAATGAGACAAGTGGCTTACAAAAAAAAAAAAGGAAAAAAAGAACTGAAACTCAAAAACATCTGCTTTGGGATAAATATTTAGAGATGTATGTCAAGCTGTATGTTAAAAAAAATTTAAAAAGTTGCTTTTTTGTATAGAAACGGATAAAGGAAAGTTTGCGAAGCACTGATATAGGTGACAATATTATTCATATCATATGCACAAAACCTGTTATGATGACAATCATTGACAACAAACCAGCATCACTCACAACACACATATGCACACATGCATGCAAAGTTCCAGTAAGTAAATTCATCATTGTTTGCTAATAAAAGGCATAACGTTGAACACATACAGACACACACACACACACACACACGCACACACACACACACACAAACACACAAAACACTTCCCCTGAATCTGCTTCACACACCAAAAGCCTTAAATGGAAACAAGAAGCTTTTGGGTTTCGGCATCAAAGCCATTAATAAGCGATGGATAACCAGAAGCCGCTCTCGAGCTCAGGCCAAACCAAACACACAATTAAACACATGCCTAGCGGTGCCGGAAAACTGCTTTCAATACCGCTCGAAGCCAGCACGAGTGGTTACTGAAAACCTCAAACCCAAACTAATGAAAGACAACGCCACTCCATCAGCGTACGGGCGAAGGGGAGGCCGCAGTTCCAGCGAAAACATGCGGTGTCAGAGATTTCATTACACTGACCTTTTCAGCCAGGAGACAGCAGGATTTTAGGAGCTACATTTATGAAGGGGAAGTGAGGATGTGAGATTACATGGAATTTTTCACCAGGGAAACTGTAGAACATACACACAAAACTTTACAAAATTGAAAAACTTCTAGATATCAAAAAATCACCAAAAAGAGCAGTAAACCATAAAAAAACAAAATCTAATTCATACTGAGTGTGACCACTTTACCTTTAAAACTTTAAAAGATGATTTCGTATTTGAAATTCATTAATAAAAACATTTACAATTTTATACTAAAAAATAAATAAAAAAGAACTTAAAACAAATTTATACTAGAAATAAATAAAAAGGAACATAAATCAAAAGATTTTTATATCAGAAGTAAATAAAAAGGAACATAAATCAAAAGATTTTTATATCAGAAATAAATAAAAAGGAACATAAATCAAAAGATTTTTATACAAGAAATAAATAAAAGAAATCAAGACAGTTTTATAGTAGAAATAAATAACAATCTCATTTGAACCCTAAACAATTTCATTTGAAATAAATGGAAAATAATACATAAATTTTGTATTTGAAATAAAAACAGAAATCCAAAAAAAATGTCTCACATGAAATAAAAAATTTGCACAAAACATGACAGTGTCATACTTGGGGGAAAAAAAATAAATAAATAAAATATCTATATATATATATAGTATATATAGTATATATAGTATATATATATATATATAAATATCTATATAAATATCTATCTATATATAAACATATATATATCAAAAGAATTTCATACCTGGAATGAAATTAAACAGAATGACATTTAAAAAAATTTAAAAATTAAATAGTTTGATTGAAATAAATAAAAAAAAAAGCATGAATCAAGACAATTTCATATTTGAAATTGATAAAAAAAGAGCTTGATATAATAGATTTAATAAAGATATATATTTTACATATAGAATATTTTACATTTGTTTATTATAACCTGATATTGAGCATAGATCAATTTTCACTATAATATATTTTTGTTGTAATACATTTTTGCTATAATATACTTTTTGCAATGCTGAATCCATTAATTGTGTTCAATTGATTATTAGCAAGATCTAAAATAATTTAAACCAGCAAAAATGAAACTTTTTGAGCTAGTGTCAGGTTAAAGGACATCCATTTCTTAATAAATACAGGGTTTTTTTTGTTTGTTTTTGTATATGTTTGTATATATGTATGCTTGAAACATACATTGACAATAGTGGAAGTATCTGAATCATATGAATCACTATGTAAAATTAAAAAAAGGGATTATTATCAAACAGGTAAAAAAACTGACCTGAGCTAAGCCATGAATGGATTTCTGTCATGATTTTAACTTGATTTTATTTTCACACAAATTTCTGAATCTGATAAACATAATAAGGTTGATAAACATAAAGTCATGCACTCGAATGAAAAATGTGCCTTGGGTACTAGAGGCGCTGTTAACAAAAAAACCTACCTCTTTGAATGTAATGCAAAATGACAGATATAGAGGGAAATATCTACACTCCACATCTAGTCTCTGTGTTTATTAGTGTTTCTGATCGAACACCATAACATTGCTAGGTTGTGATGTTAGTGATGTTTTAGCCAAGCTTGAGAAAGAAAGAGGACGTCGTCGTATTTATGTCCAAGTTTGGCCATTTTGACAGCATATTTATTGTTGGAAGGAAAAGATGATGAGATGATGAATAGTTCAAACTCAGTTTGTTTGTACAGAAGGTTGATTGAAAGAATTTTTAGAACATTTATGTGCATTTTAGCATAAAAGTGAACCTAAAGTACTGATGGTAATTATGCATGATGTCTACTGTCTTTAAAATTAAATTGTCATATCAAGGACAAAGTGTATATCCATAGGATCATACAGGATATTTTCCAGCTATCAATTAGATTACAACATTTTCTGAATGTTTCTGGTCCAGGTACTTTCATTCTAGCAACTAAATGATTCAATCAGTCATTTTCTTTTTTTAATGTAATGTTTTCAAACATTACAACATCACTGCAACGTTTCTAGCTTCCGGAATATTAAGACAAATATTTCAAATGTAGATGTTTCCTTTTCTATGAACATTATAATTATATATCATATGAATCATATGAATAATATAAAACAATGTGAAGCAGAACATCATCATAAAACTGCAGGAATCCTTTTAGAACCTGTAGAAGATGTTTCCTGCAATGTTCTGATAATATGATATGATAATGTTCTGTCTGTTACACACAAGTGTTCTAGAATTATTTACACTGTAATGGACAATGGTGGAACGTTCCACTTGTTACACTGTGCTGAATTCTCTAATGATATTATATTGTAATGCACAGTTATTCAGGTGTCATACAATATTCCAATTATTACACTGTAGCACATGATTGTCTGATGTTCTAGAATATTCCACTTATTAACAGTGTTCTAGAATGGTCTGATTTTTACGTTGTAGCACACAGAGTGTCAGATGTTCTAGAATGTTACTATTTTTGCATTGTATATGGTGTGTAGAATGTTTCAATTATTATATTGTAAAGTGTTTTAGAACCTTAAAATTATTACATTGTTGCACACAGTGGTCTGCTGTTCTAGATTCTTACGCTTATTACATTGTGCAGTATTTTGAATGTTCCAAATATTACACTGTACAGTGTTCTAGAACCTTGCAACTATTACATTGTGGCACTATATTGTACAATGCTCTAGAATGTTCCAATTATTACCTTGTAGCACGCAGCGAGTCAGGTGTTCTAGAACCTTCCAATTATTACATTGTACATTGTTCTAGAATCTTGCAAATATTACAGTGAAAGTGAAATGAACAGTGGTCTGATATTCTACAATGTTCAAATGATTAGATTGTACAGGGTTCTAGAATGTTCCACACAATTATCACACTTTAACAAGCAGTGACAGGTGTTCTAGAGGATTCTATCTAGTTATTACAGTTTAATGCAGCATGTCAGGATTAATGTTAGTTTCTGAAGAGAATGTTAGGGAAAAAGTATAGTATAAATGCCTCAGACATCTTAAATTGGTTATTAAAAACAGAGCAGGACAACACTCGTATCACAATTTTTGCCTTATATATACAATTCACTTTATTATTACGCAAACACACATCTTGTCCTTTTGCCCACAGAGCATCACATATTCAACATGCTGTGGAACAAAATAGGCCTAATAAAAATGAACACAAAACATTTGGCTTCAAAGTGTTGCCTTTTAATATTCATTAAAGGCTGAAGGATTGCATTATGGCACTTAAGCATTGGTGTAGCGTGTGCCTTTGATCTGAGTGGGCTGTGTTTATTCGGGGTTCGGCTGGATGACAATAAAAATAGTTGGTACTTTGTACAGCCAGCCAAGTCAACGCAGACCAACTGTGTGGTACTGAGGTTCTCCACTGCATTCTCCTATAGGTTCAGATATTATTCTTAAGAACGAGTCAACTCTGAGCTGCATCTAGGTGAACACTGGAAGTGTTTCCCGTATATCTGCATACATTACTGTTTTTTTTAAAATAGATTAGGCAAATCGATCCTGTAACATTCTTGATAAAGATTCATCAGTGTTCTGCAAGAATGATCATTTAAGTCTACTAGAAGAAAAATAACAAAATACATCGAGTTGAACTTAAATAGTTTGGCACATCATAATGATTCATAGCCAGTTTTAGCAAGGATGAAAGTTTGTGTGAGATGTATGGTATTTTTATTTATAAAGATACACTTATATACTTATATACAATTATACAATATACTTTGGAGATTAACAGCATTCCCGTCTCACGATACTCAGGTTACTGTGTCTGTGCAGAGTTTTCCATGTTCTCCTGAGTCCACATGGGGTTCCTCTGGGTTCTCTGATTTTGTCCCAACTCCCCAAAACATGCTGGTAGATGGAATGTTTACACTAAATTGCCCCTAGATGGGTGTGTATGTGTATGGTGCCTTGCAATGCATGCAATGTTCCATCATGGATGTATTCCCACATCATGCCGAGTATTCCCGGATCCGCCGCAACCCTGACTAGGATTAAGTGCTTAATTAAATGTAATGTCATATCAATGTTAAGTAATATATAGACAGAAAATTGCAAAGAGTTATTTATGAGTCAAAACAGTCAACTCTTTTTGGTGAATTGAGCCGATTTCTTCAATTTAATAAACGTTGCAAATTTAGTTTTTTTTTGTTTTTCAGTAGAGATGGTCAGAGTACAAGAGAAAGTACATACAAACAAACCAAAAACAGGAAAAGGCCAAAAAAAAATAAAAAATATGTCGATAATTTGCCACAGCTTGTGCTGTGCAGTCATGGAACATGGACAACAAAAGCAGATGACTTAAATCAAGCGCTCCGGTGCTTGTTGTAAAACGTTGCAATTTTAGGAGAGACAATTATGGTCACCTAACCTCCCCTTTTTCCTGCAGCACAAGGGGATGTGTGTTTCTCTATATACAGACTTTTATATAATGTCTTTCAGCCTGCCATTTTTGCATGAGGTTGAAAACAGGGGCCCTTTTGTATGTCAAACCTCACGTTTTAATAGCGCTCCAATAAAACTGCTCCCTGATCATGGTATTGAAATCACAGGGCCGAGGAAATGCTTCCCTCTCATGCCGTCTGGAAGTGATCCTAGCAGAGGAGGTACACCACATCTTACAACAGGCTGCCTGCGTTTCTGCTGTGGTGGTATGCGTGCGTGTGGGTGTGTGCGTGTGTGTGTGTGGATGTGTGTATGTGTGTATGTGTGAGCACTCATTTATAGGGGCATAATCCACATGTAATAAGTGGTGAATGTATTTTGTGAATCAGTTTTATGGTCTCCGGTCAGCACTTTGTGGCGTCGGCCAAACAGGTCATGTCAGAGATTGGAGTTTGGTGGAACAAAAGGGCCACCGGGAGTTTCAAAGGCAGGATCGTTAATCTTAAAGCCTTCAAATTAGAGGCTTGTTTATCAGATGTTATTGTGAGAGGCAATAAATTATTTTTGACTGGGAAGAAATATATTAAGCAAAACCCATTTGGTTCCAATGTACAAAGGCTTAGCCTTTGTTTAAAATTAATACTACATGGGGAAAAATGAATATTAATGAAAAACCTTGCTGCTGTATTACACTAAGAATGTGTCAAAACTCAGAGTATGCAATAATATAACAATAGATAATAGAATTTTCCAGTATAACCAAATTAAACAAAAGGACAAAAACCCTAGACAGTTCATTGGTTTGTCATTGTTGTGAAACCCTTCAAGTTTCTATGCACAACCCTACAATGGAGGCGTTCTCTTTTAGAAAACATTCTAATAAGGGCCCTTTAAGGAAGCTTACAACTGTTAACCACCAAAATAACCTTTAAGGAACCTGTTCTGGGTTGCTAAGAAATTGCTAGGATTACAGAACATGAGAACATTCTGTAGAAAGCGAGAGAGAGAGAGAGAGAGAGAGAGAGAGAGAGAGAGAGAGAGAGAGAGAGAGATGAATAACATTAAGATAACATTAAAAATATCTCTCTGTGGTTGTCACTATGGTTACAAACGTTATTCAAAGTTGTCCCAAATTCAAGGCTATGTCTCAAATGGTGCACAAAATCCTTGGTAAACTTAACTTAATACTAACTATTAAGTGCCACTAGGAAATATAATAAATATATATACCGTATATGCTCTAGAGGGGCATTTATTTTTTTCACCATTATGATTTGGCTCCTTTAGAAGAAATTGTAACTGCAGGTCAAAACAGGGTTCTTCTGACTGATCATCTTTATCCTGTGGTGAAAGACTGCTATCCTGGTGGGTGTGGTGTCTTCCAGGATGACTCCGCCCCCATTCACGGGGACACGAGGACAAAGTAAAGGAAAGATGAGGATGAAAATAATGTAAATCAAATGCTATGAACTTCACACTCACCGGATCGCAACCCAATTGAACACCACAGCTAAGGGAGATTTTGAGTGATGTGTTACAGAACACTCAACCATCTTCACAACACCAACTGAGGGCATATTTTTTTGGATGAGTGGTGTTCATCACTTCCAGAGACTTGGAGAATCCGTGCCAAAGAGCACTGAAGCTGTTCAGGCAGTTCATGGTGGCCTAACACAATATATAAGGAACAGAACCAGCTTAAAGAACAGACATTCACACACAGATGAACCCAAACACAAACACATTTCCTGTGTTCTGTGCCTTGACTTCCTGGGAGCAAAAAGTCATGCATTGTCATCTGTCAATTCACATCATACATGATGAACATGGAGCTCAAACAAAACCGGCATCGAGTACAAAAGAGGATTTTTCGAAAATCAACCACGAACTGAAAATAGAACATCAGCAAGAAAAGAACCCTGCAACTGTAATCAATCCGAGGACTCCAGCGTGGAAGAGCTAAATAATGGAGTTCAGGTTTTGATATAACTATTACTGCCAGCGAAGGAAGCTTTGATGTTAATGGAAACCACTGGGCAGCAATCTGCTTTACAGCACTGACAAATAACAGCTTCCTATGGCGCAGCATTGAAAGTTAGGGCACAGCCGAGACACATTCACTCCACATGCTCATTAATACAAATAAAAAATCGCTCTCATTGTCTCCAAGTGCATTGTGGGTAGAATGCGGCGTAAGCGTTTGCTTTCCGAGGCAATGCCCTGAGTTTCACTAATGCTACTGGACAATGTTGGCTTGTTTTGCTGGAATTTCCAACTCCTTTTGAAGAAACCACATCACAATTCGGCAATATATTAATAAAGCATAGGTGGCCCTATAAAAAAAAAACCCACATGGGAAGTCTACCATTATAGTAAGCGATTTTTATTCAAGTCTGTTTCTAATATGGATCTCTACAATGGCCTGTTTTTTCACTCTGTTTCCTGCTACAAGCATGTTTCACCTTTGATTTTGGCCATTTGCTTTCATTCTTTGCTTTGTTCTTTCTCTATATTTTTATACGCTCATTATATCATCAATGGCTAGAAGACAACCTCATGAGAGGGTCATCCTGCGGTGACGCAATGCGCAATAATACAAAACATCTCCTGTGCTGCAAAGTGGGAACAGAAAATTGGCCAGACAAAAGACGTTGGAGGATTTGATGGGCTACAGAGGGTCGTTTTTTTCCTCTTTGCTTTTTTTTTGGTCAAGCTAGTGCCATATCTGAGCAAAACTGAAGTTACTGAACATAAAGCATTGTAAAGATCGGCCACAGAAAGGTGGGGCCGGTCCACGGCTCACGAAGTCCAGGACACTCTGCGAGACATGCAGACTCCACATGATTGACAATTGTAATATTTAGAACATAAACCGTACAAGATTGCGGATTGAGAAGAGACGAGAAGAATTAACGGTCGTGAACTTTACTATGTTCAAAAATGTGTAACAGAATAACAACTTCCTTCAGCTAAAAAAGTGAAAGCGCTACGCCTATTACTCCTGAACACACACACACACACATTGTATACGTTCTTTTATACATATGGATTCACTTTGGACTAGGTATATCTCAAACAGATCCTTTCTTCTAAAGCTGAAAGGAGAAAGGAGGAAATGTAGGTTATAAATAGGAATCAAAAGAGCCCTCCCGTTTATTGCAATAGGATGCCAGAGACACCAAGATCTTTGAACGTATGAGAGCTTTGAGCTTTTTACAAGACAGGTGAAGGGAACACATGTGTTAAATCACCGTTCCCGCCTGGCCTTGGTCAAGCGTGCCATAAAAGAAAAGAGATTACAAAGAGGTCTAATGAAGACACTGATCAAAGCCTGTAATGGTAATATGTAACAGGTGTTTTCAAACCTTCAGCGCAGAAGGGGGCCACGGCTTATGTCTTTCGCAGACGTGCTCTTTTGTCTTCAGCTGAAACGAATAACTGCCTGAGTGCTTTTCAACACTCTCTCAGAAAAAAAGATTATGAGGTATCTGCTGTCCTTTTTTTTCCCAGTGTGTGCTCATTTGATACAGAAATGTTCCTACATATTCTTTCACAGTTTGAAGTGTTATGTGTGGGAAAAATGAACACAGCACTTGTTCAGGGAGTTTTTGGCTGTGAAGCACCTGGCTGCGATCCGTGGAGAGTTGAAAGAGACTTGGCAAGGTTCAGTCCTGGAGTATGTTCAAAGAATGATTGTGTTTTATATGAGCTGCAAAGTCCTGCTTCTGATTTGAAGCCTACTGAAGCTAAAGTAAAATGATGTGTACGTATTTACGTACATGTAAAAAAAATCATAATATATTATTTTAAGTATTTGATTATAATGACTTTGTTGGTCGCAGGGTGTCATGATGGAGCAGCGGGCAGTGCGCAGCGTTGCCAGGGCACAGCTTTAGGGTCCTAGGGCTTGGGTTACTGTCTCGGTTTGTCATTTCTATGCACTTTCCTCTGACCTTCCAAAAACATGCTGGCAGGTGGACTGGCTAAGCTTAATTGCCCCTAGGTGTGAATGAGTGTGTGAATGCGTATGCGCATGATCAACTGGCATTGAATCCAGGCTGTATTCCCAGATAGGCTCTGTAGCCAATGCCTCCCTGACCTGCATAAAGCACTTTGTGAAGATGAACGAATGTTGGTTGCAGGACACACACACACACACACACACACACACACAAAACAAAACAAAATAAAATAATAAAAAAAAATTAAAAAATCACACACACACACACAATTACAAAACAAAACAAAATAAAAGAATAAAAAATAAATAAAAAAATCACACACACACAATTACAAAACAAAATTATAAAACTTAAATTAAAAAAATCAAACACACAATTACAAAAAATCCCACTAAAACCCCACTCTAAACGCATGCAAACTTTATTTCTCAACATCTATACATCCGAATATAATCACTAATACATTTTATTATTATTATTTTTAATTAAAACGTTAGATTCACGTTATATTTACACACTGTGTTTAATTTAGTTGGTTTTCACCAACGTCTATACTTTGCAATGGCGAGAACGCGGCATACTTCCGGCTTCCGGTTCAAATTTGAGCGTGACGTAGCCCTGCCGCAAGAAATCTGGGAAATGTAGTACAGGAACAAACGGTGCGTGTTAATTTCTTTCACACACATAACAAACGAATCACGGCGCAACACCAGTATTATAGGTTGAACATTAAAAGAAATTATTCGCCAAAGTGTGTCTCATTTAGTTATTTTAAAAACAGCGTTTCATACGTTTGCGGAAGTGACTGCGAACTACATGTCCCGCTCCGACGCGTCGTGAACCCGAGGCAGTGTAAACAGTACTCCAGGAACATGAAGAGATCGGATGACAGTGAGAGGGAAAAGAGGAGAAAGGTATCGCTTGTGCTTTTCTCTCAGCTGGTCAGACAGCACACACACTTGCAGAGTTTGTCAGGAGTGTGTGTGTGTGTCCAGGCTGCAGTTGCATGCTCTGTTTCTCTGGTTCAGGAGCTTTTCCAAGCCTGCGCGTCTCCCATTGCTGGCGTTTTCCATGTTTTCCCTTTTATTTATTATTATTCCTTGTTATTAGATATTCCTGCGTGATCGCACGCTGACAACAGGGAAATAGTCACCTGCAAGATGGCAATGCTTTCTGCTTTTGCGACTGTCCTCGTGTTGTTCTGCTGATAAGTATAGTTTGGCAAACAGCTGCAAAAATCTGTGCTTCGTGAATGTTGATATTGATCGAAGAGAAAGACCCATGACAATGAATGAAAATAGGAGATAAAACTCTTATCCCTCTCTTCCAGGCGTAGACACATACATTTATCAGAAAAATAATATATATAATATTTGCAAGCACCTTTTCCAAGCTCTGTTTTTATCTCTGAGTAATATTCTAGTCTACAGTCATCTGCTGGTTAAAAGGAAAGGGAAAAAAAACTGGGCTTGAATGCCTCACGTGCACCTTACTTTTCTGTACAGTTCATCTATTTTCCATCATCACCATTTATTAAATTATTACTTTATATTGCACATGATAACCAGCTAGGTTTTGTCATGAGTCCCTGTAATGCTGAATTATTTATCCTCTCTCTATGCACTCAGAAAAAATTGTACCTGTTCTTGTCACTGCATCTTTTACATCATAATGTGCGTATTGAATATAGCGTATTAATGGATTGAGATACATAATTGGAGCTTAAGTACTAGGCTTGGGACGAGTTACAGTAGTATCAGGAATCGCTGAAAGATTCCAGCCATCGTGATGTCTAGTTGGAAGGACAATTTAAATATTTGTCATATTGCAGCTTTAGAGTTATTACAAACCGGATATGACAAAAAATTGTGATGCGAAAATGGGACAAATTCAAAGGCGATGCACACCGAGTCCGCTCGTTTCATTCTCATGTAACTCTGGTTTCATGCCGTGACTGTCAGTATTGTTCTGAGGGAACGATGGATTCGTCTAGTAGTGACGAAGGCGTAATAAATTAGAGACTTGCCCTCAAGAAAGAGACAGTTTTGTGTACACCTGTTGTTGGAACAGAGACCACATTTCATAATCTCGTTCAGTAGTTAAAGCTTTACCACAACAATATTTTAGGATGCCTGTGGTGGAGTTCGAGGCTCTCTTGGGTGTCCTGGCTCCTCACCTTACCCCTATTTTCTGCTTGTTGTTCTGTTATGTGACGTCATTGGAACTCTCATTTGTTTGGTCATATAATCTTTCTCCCGTTTGAAATTTCGCAAACCAACAAGACGGACCTGCATTCATTTTTCACTTTGTTCTTGGTGTAGAAAGACTAAAAACGACACATCGTTAATGACCTGCGTGCGAATATTTTGCCCGAGAATTCGGACATGGTGTACAAGGGGCTTTAAGGCCAACCAAAGTAACAAGTGTGCTGTATTTCATAATACGTGTTTCCTCTTCAGTCCTGTACGACCCTTAATAACCCGCTGTCTGACTTCAGGGCAGAGCAACAAAACATCTTTCTCCCTTTCCCGTGCTGCAGACAGAGAGAGCCGTGAATGTTTTCGCTCTCCGAACAAAAATGGACCTAAATAAAGAAACCGAACCAGCAGGTGGTTTATCAAGAATTCAAGTATCTCCACCGCTGTTCAACAGATCACAAGCACAAGGCGTTTATATTTGATTAATATTTTATTTTACATGTAGTTACCTCGTTAGGTTTATTTACAGTCCCAGCTTCAGTTTTGTAAGTATTCCTCACCTCATTAACAGGTAAATACTGACCAGACACTACTGTTAACCTTTTACACATGTGCTGGTGAAATTCACAGCCCAGCATTTTCACCACTTCTTACACACAACCAGTCAAACGTTTGTACACGCCTTCTAATTCAATCTTTTTTCTTTATTTTTATTACTTAAAAGATGCTTCATGTCTTAAAGTAATGATGGACTGTTGTTTCTCTTTACTTAGTTGAGCGG
>JAQMYM010000023.1:4327260-4339818 GCA_030014255.1 Parauchenoglanis ngamensis
CCGCTCAACTAAGTAAAGAGAAACAACAGTCCATCATTATCCAGTCTCTTTTAAAGTCATAAACATAAAGAAATAATGTAATTAGAAGGTGACCCCAAACTTTTGACCGGTAGTGTATGTTCTTTTATCCCATAATCAATTTCTCTAATATATCACTACTTATATTTCACTTTCACGTTAACATTTCTGTGCTTTTGTGTGGCTTTTGTTTCTTATAACAGGGCATTAAGTACAAAATAAAACCCTACAGTGAAGCAGAGTTTGTCTTCCCACCCTGAAGTTGATTATTTTCTTTGCAAAGTGCTTTATTCCTCTTATACTACAGCAAATTGACCATTTGTAATTTCTTACACAATGCCTCTTTGTACTGCTTGTCTGTTTATAGCTACGTTTAAAGTTATCGCTTAAGTTCTAACCGCTGTATAACCGTCGTTCCCTCGTCCTACCCACATTTGTCCTGTCTCTTAAAGTTAATAAGACCAAAAAAACCTCAGCTTGTGATATCAACGGAATATTAACGGAAAAAGCACGAACTGCGGACTTTCCTGTGGTGGAGAACGTACCGACCGCTACAGAGCTCTGACCCCGAAAAAATGTTAAGTATATAAAGAAAGCTTCTACCATACGTACGATTATTCTTTTTCTTTGTTAAGTAACACATTATTCATTCATGAAGGCGTGCGTCGATACAAACGTGCGATTTGCCCGGTAGCCGGGACTACTTTCAGAGCTGCTGTTGAAGTGAAAATGAATCAACACCTTCTGAACTTGAGAATTCAACGCTGCTGTGCTGTAAAAGCATGTAAATAATTCACCAAGCTGCTCCTGCTGTTCTTTGTAGCTTTTTTCCCTCCTCCTTCACCTGCTCTGGCGCACATCGGGGCCCCACTCTCGGCTGTTTATTTGCGAATTTATTTTCCTCTGTAACGGCTCACCTTTTCTTGTAAAGGGAAACGGCAGGGCTTTTGCCTGACATCTGCTTCCCATCGCTGGACCGAAAGCCCTCATTGGCTCCAGCTACAGGAGGCCTCTTTCACAAGGCGCTGTAAACACTAACTGTTAATTTGTACATCATAAGTTCGTTTCTATAAACGGGAAGGTAATGAAAGTCACTGTAAGTACCTGGCGTGTGTGTCGGAGCCTCAGGCGGGAGACGGGGCAGTACCCCATCGTACCCCCCGCTGAATATGAGAGGATGTGAGCGGATGCCAGCTACAGACGAGCGAAGTTTGGAGTTCGTGCCAGTTAGGAAATCCCGAGCAGGCCATGATCCACCTGCGAGCAGTAGGCCGAGGAACAGGCCAAGTCTGCTTTATAGACTTGTTTTATAGCAACTAATAGAGTAAATAGCTTCCTGTTGTTTATGATAGACGCGGCTTTTATTGCGATGGACGATTTGCCTCTTGGTAACCTGTCACTGAAAATACTGCACAGACAAAAACGCCTTGAAAACAATGCTATGAAAGTTGGGAGGGACGCATGAAATGGTTTCCCTGACAGTATGTGGATAGTTTTATACTGGAAATCATGGTTAACAATCAGCCACGACATACACATTTAAAGTAGCATGCAGCAAGAGCACACACGCGTGCAGGGCCAAAAGTATGCGGACACCTGATTATCGCACCCATGTGTGGGCCTTTCCCAATCTGTTGCCACAAAGCTGTCTAGGATGTCAGTGTATGCTGTACAAGTTCTGCTGTACATGACAATATGCACAAAGGAAGCTCCATGAAGACGTTTGCCAAGGTTGGAGTGGAAAGAACTCAAGTGTCCTACGCAGAACCTCAACCCCACAGAACACCTTCGTGCGGGATGAATCGGAACGCCGACTGCACACCAAATCTCCTCAGCCAACGTCAGTACCCGACCTCACTAATGCGCTTCTGGCTGAATGAACACGAATCCCAACAGCCACTCTCAACAATCTTGGGGAAAACATTCCCAGACTTCCCTGGCTGTTAAAGCAGGAACGACGGGACCAACCCACTGGTATGGGAATCTTCAGCAAGCACATATGGGTGCGATGGCTAGACTTCCACAAAACGTTTGGATGTTCCGGCAGTTGAGCCACAGATCGTATATACAGCAGGTACTGATGCGACACCCAGTGTGTAACAGTGGATCGTATAATAGACATCATCTCTGTGTGAAGTGTGTAACATTTAAGCAATGGGTTTCAACAGGAAGTCACTGTTTTCTCAAAAACCAAGGGAGGTCAAAACTTCTGAGTTTGCAACCGAAGATAACTGTTGACCAGGACCGGAATCTATAGCATATAGTTTCACATATTAATGTAGGGGATAGTGCAGACTTTTGCACCAAACTATAAAAGTAAACTCTGAGCGAGTTGCTAATTGGCGATTGCGCTCAGGTGTGAGCAGTTTCCCTGAGCTGGTCACTGTAATCCAGTGATCCCAAATAATCAGGATTTCCAGGTCGTATTTTTTGGCAGGTTCTCATTTTTTTTCTTCCCCTTCCTGTTTGCTTATGAGCATAACTTTGGCTCACGCGTTTCAAGGTTAGGATCGCCATGCCGACAGTTTGACGGGCAGTCTGTCAGACGCAGGGTGTGTGTAGCGGTGTGATTTTTATTTGTGAAGAGAAAGAAAGAGAGGAGAGAGAAAGAGCGGCACTTGAGCGGTCAGTGGTGCATAACACTTGCCTCTCAACACTGTCTCCTCTTCACTTAACCTTTGACCATTAAAACACACACACACACACACACACACACACACACACACACACACACACACACACACACGGTCCTGAATGACGACAGGTTGTTGTTGGAGTTCTTGTCATGGTTCTTCTGTCAAAAGCAGGCTGATTTAAGTGTTCTCTTAGACACTCTGTCTCACAGAGTTTTCTTTCTCTTCTCTTCTGTTCAACCAGCCATAAGTTTATCTAAAGCTGCTGTCATCCACATGATCAGACTTGCATAAAAAAGCGCACCCTTCCTATCTGCCTGTCTCTGGTCATATTATTCTGTGCCGATTCGAATGAGATCCGGAGGGGTCGGTAGGTCAAGAGCTGTCTGTGTGTGTGTGTGTGTGTGTGTGTGTGTGTGCATTCATCTGATGGTGAGACGGGCATAAAGAGAGCAATCCCAGCATGCATTTCTGTAGTGGTGTATCTGGAGTCATTGGGGTGTGCGTAGCATACACAGAACTACACAATTATACTCCGTTTGATTTTAGTTCAGAGTGCCAGATTATACATTTCTGCGGTTTTATTTTTTTTTTACCCAAATTACCCAGTACTACTTTTATCTCGTATGCATCCATATGTGGAAATAAGTCATCTAAATGTCCATGGTAAAATCACACGTGAAAACGTGCAGACTTGATGAGAAACAGTGCAAGCTGCACGCAAGCTTCGTAACAGGCTCTATAAAGATCTTTCATGTGAGCGAAACAACAACAATGAGCAAAATAAGTAAAACATGCACTTTGGGGTGTTTTTTTGCTCGTACATGGTGCTTGTGTGCGTGTAGATTCATTTCGCACCCACGGTGTGATTCACAGCCGCCCGAAAGTCGCTTTGCACGTGCAAATCCGTGCCAACGAAGGGCAGGTATTACATTTGCCGAACGCTTTTCCTGTGGGAGTTTCGATTTCATTTTACTTTTCCTGCAAGTTTTTAAAGAGATGAACTTGCCATCTGTAACGTAACAAATGGCACACCCAAAAACCACACTGTCAAAAGTTTTGGCACTCTAGATTGAATTTATAAAGACATTTTGATACAAGCTTGTGGTTGAAATTAGATTCTGGGACAAATAGAGACGTTAATGTCCAGGTGCAAATTGATTTCTGAATCGATTTATATATTTGAAGACATTATTGCAATTCAATGTATACAAATGAAAGGGGAACAGTTCAATGTAGCGATAAAAGGATGACGTGACTTTATGGTAGCACACTGTCATGTGTTCATTTTGTCGAATATTTAAAGTATTTCACAATTTTAATGCAGTTTTCAAGAAACTTATTTCGTTGACGTGTGTGTGTGTGTTTTTCACTTTCCCTTTTCTCGTCCGGATATGTACGAACACACTGACAGCACAATGTCAGCCCGCTGCCTAAAAAAAAACAAAAAACACACGACTCTCGCTAATCTAACCCTCCGATGTTGCACACACACACTTCACACACGTCACACACTCTTCACTAAGCGCCGCTCTGTGTTCAGTCTATCGCTGTTTGGAAGTGCTGCAAGTGCTTCTGCTGCTTTGTCACAACAATATGGATTATTACGGAGGATCTTTAAACTCTGTGTGTGTGTGACAGAGTGAGTGTGTGTGTGTGCGTGCGGGCTGTCTTATCGACTCATACAGGAAGGATCCCGCGTCATCCTCCTCGCCTCCACTGCCAATTACACAGCGGATCATTAACTTCCAGGGTTTAAATGTTCCTACACTGGTATTACCACACTGAGCTCAGTCTCTGACAGATGTACCCGCTTTAATTCACTGCTTTTTTTTTTCTTCCTCCCCCTCATCCTGTAATTAATTTATGTATCGTCTCCCCTTTACGTCGTTCGTGGTAATCAGGTTTGCCACGGCAGGAGGAGAGGCGCTTTTCCGTTGTCATGCCACTGATTTATTCCGAGGTTCAGTCGGCTAATGTATTCAGTGAACGAAAGGTAAACAGACGATAATTGAGCTCGTGTGAGTTTGTGGATCACACACAGCCACTGACTGACACGTTAGCCTGAAGGCTTTTTGACGGTAGATGGAGAAAGTGTTGGGATTTTGTTCTTTTAAATCCGTGAAACTGGTGTTGTTTAGAAGGATTTTAACATGGAAATTCCAGAGGGCTTAGTATTGTTTCCATATGTTGTTGTCTTCGCTGTTGTTGTTGTTCAGTGCCGGGTGTACAAATTTACAGCAAGAGAAATCCTGTCACGCGATTAGAGCTCATGCTGGACGTCTGCATGACAACACTGCATGACAAAAGTCTTCATCCCAAGTTAATAGTCTTCGGTCAGTTATAGACTCATCCTTGCTAGTAGATCGATAAATTGCGATACAAATTTATGACTATTCGAATCGATGGGAATAAAAAAAGAAACGATGAATCATTTCAGTTTTTCTAGCTGTGATTGAGTCGTTTAGACATCAGAGGGCACGATAACGCACAATAGCATGAAAATTCGTCACGTCGCCATGAAGTAACAAAGCTCTAATGCTGTGGCATGGGAAAGAGCTTTTGTGCGATTCGCTTTACAAACAGATTCAACAAGAAACCGGAGCTATCTTGCTAAAGAGAAACAAATGGAGGTTGTTTAAGCTTTTCAAAATGTTAAGATATTTTTTATAAATTTTCTAGTTAATAGACTAGAAATATAGTAAGACTAGACTCTAATTATATTTTACTCTGTTCAAATCTTTGTAAATAATTATTGTTGGTTATAAAGAAAATGAAACATTTTTTTTTATTAAACAAAAGGTAGCGACAAAAAGTTTTTTTTAACATAAATGTTGCATTTTTTTTTTTGGTAATTTTCTTTTAATTTTTTTTTCCTTAAACGTATCGTGGCAAAACCGAATCGTGAACCCAATATCGTGAATCGAATCCAATCATGACTTGGATGAATCGTTACATACCTGCTTGCTAGAGATTGTAATCAGCAGATGGAAAAACATCCGCTGATGTCTCTAAGCCTACAGACTTATTTGTTCAGAAGGTGTTGATTCATTTTCTATAACAGCAGCTGTGAAAGTTTGCTTCAAAGCAGTTTACATGTTTATTTAAATGCACTCATTCTAATCCTTGTGAACAGATAATGCCATATATTGAACTTTTCTGTGAAGACACTTTTGGAAAACATTATTATAAGGAGTCTCCCGTGTCAGAGGTAAAGCTGTAACTTGGAGTTTTCTGACATGTTTTCAGGACTTTCTTGATTTCTCAGTAGTCTGAGTTTCTTTTGTTTTTTCTTAAGATAAAAGAAAAGACAGGTTTGTTAGGGATTGATAGATTATTATAACTATTATATTATATCTATTATAGCGATCATAACAAGAGCTTTCTTCAAATGGATCTCGTGAGCTTGTGATTGCGACATGGGAAATCGTGTACAGGAAATTCAAGTGGAAAGTTGTTGTGGAAACCCGTTGCTAGGCAACAGCAACGTTGACAGCAGTCAACGTATAGAAGCCACTGAGGATAACGTGAACAATTAGGTTTTGTAATGTAGCAAATGCAAAGGCGAACTGAAAAGATGAAGCCACTGGGAATGTCAACATTTTTCTCAGACATTATAAAATCACCGTTATACTACTAACAGTATATTAACTTACCATCCACCGAAAAACTTCCATGGAGTCCGCCATTTCTGAAAACGTCAGCGAACACGTGACCTTGTGAAAATTTCCATTTACGAAGTCATGAATACTACAAGAGCGAGGCGTTCCTGTGGATGTTCTCGTAAACGCGACCCCACGTGAGACCGTCTGGTTTCACAGATGTTCCACAACATTTAGCGCAGCGATAAATGTGTAAATATGATGATGTGTTTACTGAATAAAAAAACTATTTGTACATGCAAACAGCTACAGTATTAGAGAAATCAGACACCTCAGGTGAAGATATGCTGCTAAATGAAAATAATCAACTTCGGTGTGGAGCCGCAGCACATTACGCTGTCACTGGTTATTTAACGCCCCTTAGTGTTTCGTTCCCCGCGTCTCACATTTACCGTCGAAGCTGAGAGAAATTCTAATGTTGTGTTTGTGGACGTGTGCATGATCACACCCAGTCCCCACATGGCTATAACTCTGCCCTGCACCCTCTCTGCTCAAGCTGCGCTGCAAATTGACCGGGTTTGACCGCTGGTCATGCGGCATTACATGGGTCAGATTGAGTAATTATTTCTAGGCCGTTGACTACACGCAAGATGAATAGTTTTTGAAGAGAGCGTAATGGGGGGCTGACCCTCTCTGACACCTGCATTATTTCACCCTCGCCTTCAACTCCCATCTCTCTCACCCCTACAGTACGCACCGCCCACGATTTATGCCCGAGTGTGCACAAACGAGCGTGTGGGTGTTAGCCAGGGGAGAATGACGCCGCACGTAGCCTTGTCTCTGTCTTTATTATCGAACGCAAGGTGCTGTTAAAGAGAGAACGTCAATACGTACGCGTGTTTCACGGTCGTGCCGTTTCGCTTCATCGGTTTGATCAGTGAGGGACTGAGCCTTGACAAATGCCTCTTAACTTTACGAAGGGGAATGAATGTTTAAAACAGGAAGTAGCTTGTTTTGCAAAGTGTATAATGTAGAAATTTTACAATAAACTGATGAAGTGTGCCATGTCATACTTTCATCAATAAAAACGTAGTCAAAGACAAGCTGCTGGTATAAGAGGAATAAAACACTCCAGGAAGTGCTGTTATTGGAAAATAATCAACGTCAGGGTAGAACCAGGAACTTCATTTCAAGTCAGGGCCTTGTTGTTTATTATTTTCCCATAACAGCGTTCCTTGTCATGGTTTCTCATTTCATTTCGCCTCATTCTGTAAAAGGACAACACCACATCCGGAGCTCAAAGCTCGGAGGAGTGAGAAGGGTTGTTTTGGATTGAATACGATTAAGGCTGCAAGAAACTGGGAGGAATTGATGAATATAAAGTCTGGCAGTGCTGAGACTCTTCCAGTATATTTTAGTTTTATAGACCAACCAATGAAATGAAAGTTTATCGCTGTAGTACGACCGCGTCTGGCTGGCCAACTGGTCCCTAATTGCTTCCTGATAATATTACTGTTTTTCTTTTCTTCAAATTAACAAGTGCAACGAAATACTAACAGCTACAGAACTCGATAGAAACGTAAAATGAATGGGCCGTGTACACACATCCTCGATGTGAAACCTAGAACTTGGAGGAAACCGACACAGACATGTGGAGAACCCGGGACTAAAATCATCATCGAATAGCAGAGCAAGCTTTACTTTGAACACTTCTCTACCAGCTGATGAGCTTTGATGCTTTGGGGAAACGTCTGGAACACTATAAATACATTCTCATATATAAGAGTATGCTGATGTAACGGTGAGTCTTTAGTGAGTAAAGCTATGACCACTAACCCTGAGTCTTACAAAAATCATGTCTATTAAAAGACAATATATAATTAAAAGACTTTATAGCATTTACACTGTATTTCAGATTCCTTTCGTGAAGACTTGTCAAGTGTTAAGAAGGTCTGAGCATTAAAATAAAAATCATAATACACAATGGCCCAATGTCCACTACTGAACTGTCACTAGGTGGCAGCTGGACATCATGAATTCTCTCGTTCTCTCTTTTGCTCTCCTCTTTTTCCTCTGTCTCCCCCTCCTTCTCACATTATCACCCTCCATGTCTGACCGCTGGACTTGGTTTGTTACATTCGGTCACATTTCAGTCCAGAAATCCATTCCTGCTGCTCTAGGTGTAGCAGTAAAGAGGTCACGACCCCGTCCTCCCTGCTCGGTTAACTCTTATTGGACAGAAAGTTACAAGAGGAATTTTAACAAGCTAGGACGGTTTCGTCGAATTTCATCCCGATCAGTTTGGCAGAGGAGCTCCAGCCCGGGACCACGCCTGTAAAACTGTTCCAAAAATCAGCGTCGTTTGCATTTTCACCAGCTTTTATACGGACTAGAACGTGTAAGCTCCACAACATAATCGGGTTCACGATAAGCTGTCAGTGCTCCTCAAAGGGCCACCGCCATGGCAGGCAGACGAGTCCGTTATTCCATCCCTGATCGCGTATTCCCTTTTGTTTTGTCCGAGTGAAGAGGAAAGATAAATCAGGAAACTAGATTACGTTCAGAAGAAGAAGAATGTAGGGAGATGGGGAGGTGAATTAAAAAGCCACTTCCCATAAGTCATGTATGCTGGATTTGGTAATGCCATTCAGCTTAAGACAAAGCCATCTTCCCAGAATCCAGTGGGAAACATTATAAACGGCGTGGATTGTTGAGCGTCCAGAGGAGCAGCGACTTGCCTGTGTTTCCGATTAGGACGGACGGCCTGAAGCGCAGGCAACAGGAAATGGAACTTGAGCGTAATTCTCTTCCATAACACGCATCCTTTTTTTCGGCATAGCTGCGTTTCCCGAAAGACGAGTTAATGTTTCCATGCTAATGTCTTGCAAAATCAATCGCTGCTCCTGTGCGAAGAGGCCATGATGAGATTTCGGATGTAAGCCGCAGCAGCCGTATGTGGTCGTTATAGTGCTGTAGGATGTCCTGATGTTATACAGGGCGTCACAAAAGTCATAGGCATTATTTATTGTAATACAGATTTTACAACAAATACTGAAATTGATGGAGTTAGACTTGTGTATACGCTGAATTCGATCTTCTGTTGTTTTGTTGGTTGGTTTTGAAGCCGTCTTGGGTCTGAAATAAAAAGAAAAATGTTAAATTTCATATAAATAAGAATGCCCATGGAGCCATAATTCTGCGACACGTTGTGGTGTGATGTTTTGTGAGCTCCGAGATCTAGTCAGGGTTCGTGCACACGTACACAGGTACATCGTAAATGAGTGAAACACCTGATACTAAAATAAAAAAACAAAAAGGCCTGGAAGGAACAGGATTAACCTTTTCAGTACAATACGGTTTATTATATGCATTAAAGTTTTACATTCATTTTGTAATTATTTTTTCATTACATTTATTTTATTTTATTTTCCGCCACGTGCGTTTTACATGTAAACTCAACAAAACAGACTTCTACACCACCAAGATTACCGCATCTCCAAAGTACATGTGCAGCCACTCTCATTTACTGGCAACATGATATAAATTAAACATATTGTAAGTTTGGCAAATATGGATCGCATTCATTGAGTATTTTATTAGTAGTAATTTATTTTTTAATAGAATTTATATCATCCCATAAAAAAGAAAAAAAACCCTTGAAACCCGTATAAGAGTTTTAGTCACGTCCATGTCATTGTAAGTGTATTTTGTATATTTTGAAAAAAAAAAACCCCAAATGAATATACAGTTTAAAATGGCACGTAGACAGTTGTCTAGAAATATCGATTGTCTATAATATTCATCTCTATGCTTCTTTTCATCTTTACATTCTTGTTCTAGTATTTATTTCTTTTCCGTTATCTATAATCGAATAGATTTTTTTTCTTACACCATTTTACATATGTATATTTTGTAATGGATTCCTGCTCCAGTACTAGATAATTACCAAAAAAAAAAACCCATCATCATGAGATTAGGCTTTGCTAAGAAGAAAGCTGTTTTTAGATTTGTTAAAGAAAATGATGACGCTTGGGTACGTTAGTGCCTATAATTGTCTGTGTGTTTGACATGTATAGTGTTATATAATCAATTAGGAACACTAGTAATCGGTAATCATACAGTCGCGGAGTATGAGGCGTGAGGTTTTGTCGTCGCTATGGCGCAGGTGTAGTGTGATGAGACGGAGCTGCGATCCTGGCCTCAACCTAACGAGCGTGACGGTCCCGCAAGGCAAAATTTAGCGCCTCGGCAGCTTATTGATCTGCCCTGTGAATGAGGGTGAGAGAAAGTGTGTGTGTGTGTGTGTGAAGCTAGTGTGTGTAGTGTAGCAGGCCTCAGGCTGGACTCTGTCCTTGACTCTTTACCTCTAAAAGGCCCTGGAGGATGACCCACCCTGGCCAGGAGTTTCCCCAGGGCTGAGTGCACTTTACAGCAGGATATTGATTTTGTTAGAGGGAAGGACAGAATGAGAAAGAGGACGGACGGATTGACGGGAGACGGAGCGATGGTCTGGAGAAGGAGATGCAGGAGGAGACAGCGACTTCTCCTTGACTGCTGCTCAGGACGCTGGAGGACAGCTTCGCTTTCCGGAGGTGTTAATCACGGTCACATTCCTTCACTCGGTGTCCGTCTCTCGCTTTCTCTTTCTGTCCATCCATCGCCTTTTTCCTCACTCCTCCTGCTGTGTTTGGGTCTCAGCATGTGGGAAATCGATTCTAAACATCTAATGGCAAGAATAGGAAATCTCTGGAACGAGGACCGGCTTGCGATTTGTCTCTTCTTTGTAGCCGGATGTCTTCATTAGGGCCGCGTTGCCACACCGATCAACTTCCCCGTCAAGTTTCTCATTATTCGCAAAACCTGATCCCAATAGATTAGTGTCATTTTTTTGGATGGACTTTTTTTCAGCGTTGTGAGGTGTTTGAGGTTTTATAGCTCAACACAAATAACTCATTCGAATGGTAAAATTTACTGGAATTTTAGTGTCAAAATGAAGAAATCAACCTCGCAAGACTAATTTTCACCACAAACGTTTCTACAATCGATCATTTCTCGTCAGTTTGGTTTAGTGGATGAACATCCTCGTCAATAATGTTTTATTTTATTATTCCTTTTTAAAATTTGATTTTAATTCATTTGAATTAATTGAATACATTTATTTATGAACTTTTTTTTTCCCTTTTTTTTTTTAAATACTTAAATCTATTATTATTAAATGCATAGCTTTTATTTATTTATTTATTTTTTAAATCCAGCTCTTCGGTTTTCATCCGATTTGTTGTTTCGTCCTTAATTTTGGTTTCGGATAAGGACTTCATTACAAGCCGATATTCCAGTTCGAGGCACAGTGGCGTGCCAGAATAAAATACTAATTTCCAATTCGTTTGAACTTCGAAACACACTTTTTCCAAATAATGCACAAACTTTAAATCCAAAATAATTCAGTTTATTATTAAGTAATTCAGTGAATAATAAATGTTTATTTAGCGTTTTAGCCCTCTGGGTAAGAACACAGCTAACTGAAACAAAGCGAGAGTGTGTGTTTTATCGCCCGTGTTACTGTGTGACCTCGGCAGAGTTGGTGACCTTTGACCTCTGCTTCTCTCAGTGTTGTGAGAAGTTGCAGAAACATCTTTTTCTGCTTTTAGGTGGAGATGAGTGTGAAATGCATGTCAACGCTACCCCCCCACACTCACACACACTTGCACACACACACACACACACACACACACACACACACACTCGCACACAAGTCTCTGCTGAGTTGAAAGCGTTTGTGTGTGTATAGAGTGGATTTCTGAGGGTGTGTTTGTGTATTTGTGTGTGTGTGAAGTCTAAAGCTTAAAACAGATGCTCTGTTTGTGTGTGTGTATTAAGTGTAATTTGATAAATATACTGTACCTGACAGGCCCACCTGGTGTGTGTGTGTGTGTGTGTGTGTGTGAAATGCTGGACATTAATATTAATAGCTAGACTTACATTACATTTTCTGTGTGCCAGAACTAGATGGATGTGTGTGTGTGTGTGTGTGTGTGTGTGTGCGTGTGTGTGTGTGTGAACTGCTGCAATAGATGGATGAATGGGAGTGAATATTAATAACTCTATCTGTCTCTGACCTGCTGCGGAGTAAAAAGAACAATGACGAACACTGAGCCCCCTCACTGCTTAACAACTATCTCAGGCACCAGCTTGACACCGCGGCCATTTTTCATCACTGAAGCACCTGGATTTTTTGTGTGTGTGTGTGTGTGTGTGTGTGTGTGTGTGTGTGTGTGTGTGTGTGTGTGTGTGTGTGTGTGTGTGTG
>JAQMYM010000023.1:4372464-4385564 GCA_030014255.1 Parauchenoglanis ngamensis
TGACCTCTCATCAAGGATACGGTGTGTGTGTGTGTGTGTGCGTGTGTGCGTGTGTGTGTGTGCAAGAGTGGTGAGCTCCTGAGTGGTCTAAAATTGGAGATAAGTTGTGGAGTGTAAACATCACTGTTATCTGTGTGTGTGTCTTTCTGCGCTGTGTGTTATCGGGATGAATGGATACTGTCTGAGTGAGTCTTATCTCTGAGGAAGGAAGTCGGTGGGCTATCAGCGCACACGTGTGTGTGTGTGTGTATTTGTGTGTAGGTAGGTAGGTAGGTATATTTGAGCACAACAGACAGAGACGTAGACAGCTCATTTAGTGTATGTGAATATCCCTAAATCTGAAGTAATTAAATCAGTCATCATATTGTGTGTGTGTGTGTGTGTGTGAGAGAGTGAGTGAGAGAGTGAGTGTCGTTGCACATTCTTTATGCAAGCGTCGAAAGCCGGATTCCAGGCCTGTCCATTTGTCAAGGCGATGTCTACACACACACACACACACACACACAAAGACACGCACGTTTATTTCAGCAGTTGGAGAGATTAGATAGGACCGTTCTTTCTCCCTCACGCTCCTGTGTTCTAATACGTTTGAACTCACCCCCTCTCTCCCTATCACTTCCTGCGCCCCGACCTCCCCTCTCGGCCGTGATAATGGTACCTCCCACATTAGGCCCAGCTCTGTGAGGTACCTGTCAACGGCCAACATTTAAAGGAAGAAAAGCACATGGCCCTGCACGACGTTAAACACATTCTGATAAGATGGAACTGATGTTATCGGCGACAGGCGCGGTGACACCAGCATGCTTTTAGCAGGCAGTGTGGAGGAAAAAAAACATTTATTCTGCCTCAAAAATCACTTCATAACCAGTTTGTGCATCATTTGTCTTGGAAATGTTGAATGCTGCCTGCATGGATGTGGCTTTTAGTCAATTGCGTGTTTAAAACCCCAATCAGGAGTGGCTAGTGGATTGACAGGCTAGGCGTTACACAGCTACAGCTACCCGAAAATTAAATGTAGATGGTGGCTTCAGATCATAGTGGAGGATTTACCTGTGTATTAAAAAAAATAGCTAGCTAGCCTCCTATTACAGTAGCCTGCTTTTTTTTTAATCATGTTTTTTCCGAACATGGCCAACATGGCCGCTCATAGCACGAACAGTAAACAAATTAGCACTTCTTTACATTTACGTTTTGTATATGCAAGTATATTACTACAATATATAGACACATTTGCTTGTTAAATCTTTACCATTGACTATATAGCCTGTCACTTTGAGCAGGTGAACACACATCAGTCATTACAGTTAGCTTGCTAGATTTTTGCTAACACAACACAAACATTTTTTTCCCCACACCTTGTAGCTCGAACACACAGAGATCGAGCACTTTTAAATTAAGTTGAACAGAAAGAGTTGCGTTTCTATCAGGGTTGCCAGATTGTGTCTTAGACGTCGTTAATAGTGTATTTTTAATGCGTTGTTATGAAATGGTATCCCATCCAGGATGGATTCCTACCTGGCGTCCGGTGTTTTCTGGAAACCCTCCAGATCCGCTGCAAGCTTGATCATGATGGAGTGGTTACTCATAATGAACGAATGAAAGAATGCATTCTTGCTAAAAATTCTGAAAAGAAAACCCTCAATTTAAGGTCCTTTATAAAACCTGGAAGTGGCGCCTCGGCGGAACAGACCAACTGTGTTTGATGGAACCGTTTAGATCAGGAGGGTTTTGAAACAGTTACTCCAATCTGGCAACCCCTAACCAACTTCTCTACCACAGTAACAGCGTCTCAGCATTAAGAAATGCTAAAATTGTGTGCAGATCTCAAATAAAAGTATGACTTTTAAAAGGATTTGTTTTGCCTTTTTTTAAAATGGTGAATGATTCCCATGCGAGTTAGCGAGTGTCCCGTGCTCCACTCAACTCCTTACTACATCTTTAATCATTAATTCTCCATCACACGTCCTTTATTAAACCTCTTGCTTCCTGATTCATGCTATTTATTTGCCCACTGAAAGCTCTAATTGTTTTCGGAGTTTAGTATGCATAGGATTCGGCTCGTCTGATTACGGCCTCTTTTGTGCCGCTGTGTAATAGCGTTAAAGTTTGGAGCGTTAAAGGCGGGATGATGGATTGCAGGTGGAGGATTCATAAACACTAGCACAGCTGATTGATTAAGCCTTTCAGAGTTTCAGTTGTTCCTGAAACAGCGCTGGAAGTGGTGTGGAGGGCAGGACACGAGAGAGAGAGCGAGCGAGAGAGAGAGAGTTATGAATGTGACCGTAGGGGACTTTGTGCTGCTTTATAAGTACTTGGGTTGAACGATGACTTCACTTTCACCACCCCAGTGACCCATCTATTGCCCTAAACTCATTCACTAATGTTGCTCCAGTCCACTTTCTTAGACCCACACACACACATGTATATATCTTCCCTTACTTAACTCTCTGGCACTTTTTTTATTCATTATCCTGAGGTTGCCATTACAGGGCCTAGGTTTCTGGATTGATCGAAATTCCAACTTTGTTTTCTTTTCTTCACTCAGGAGCCATGCAAGGAGATGCAAACCTTTGTACTGGACTGCATATCTACGTAGATATATAGAATGTTTGTATTATGTGTGTGGTGGCCTGGGGAAACCCAATTGTCCACTGTATTGCCAAAAGTATGTGGACACCTGACCATCAGACCCATACGTGGTTCTTCTCCAAAACGATGCCACAAAGTACACAATTATATAGAAGCTGTAGAATTACCTTCACTGGAACTACAGTGCAATGCTTCTGTGCACAAAGAAGGACATGAGTTGCCGAGGTTGGACTGGAAGAACTCGAGTGTCCCGCACAGAGCCCTGACCTCAACCCCACTGAACACCTTTTTTTGATGAACTGCAACGCCGATCGCACCCCAGACCTCCTCGCCCAACATCGGTGCCTGATCTCACTAATGCTCTTGTAGCTGAATGAACACAAATCCCCACAAATCCAACATCTAGAGTAATGTCTTCCCAGAAGAGTGGAGCGCATTATAAGTGCAAAGGGAGGAATGGGACGTTCAAAAATCTTATGTGGCTGTGATGGCCAGGTGTGCACAAACCTTTGCCCATGCAGTGTATGTCACTGTTGCTGAATTCAACAATGGAAAAATGACAGACATGAAGAAACCGTAAACATAGACATTTCACCAAAATGACTGGCCTAGGCTGTGTGCCTGCGTGGATCATACTGGGTACGGAGGCAGTTTAACAAACCGTCTGCTAAAAACAGACAGTCTGTGTAAACATGTCTCAAGCTAAATAGTTAAATTTGATTTCCTTACACATTCAGAGTCAGGCTTTGATCGAGTTGTTGGACAGCTACTATGAGCCATATGTAAAGGACCTACACAAGTCTGTTAAATGGACAGAAACCATCTGAGAAAATGTCGGTGATGTCGGAATATAATCAAGAGAGAGGTACAGACTTGAGTTGGGGAAAGTCTGTAGTTTTCAGAATCATACATGCAATATGTAGTAGAAAATATCAAAATTTCACATGAAAGTTAGATATCAAAAAGATGTTTCTTCTAACAGATCTAGTGGATCAGATTTCGTGGATGTTTTTAGTTTTCCGCACCATTCTGTGTAAACACCATTCTGTCATTGTATAGATATAAGCAGAAATAACTGGAAAGACAGACTGGACTTTAGACGGGAAGATACCAGGGGTTAAATGTGATAATCCGTGGACAGCGTGTCCTACACCTCTCAGACCTGCACGGACATGATGTGGTGGCGATAGCATTGGGCAAAGGCTTCCTCTGCACCTTTTTTATCCACGGCTTGACAGCCATTCGGGCTTGTCACACCTTCATCCTGTCGTGTCTCTGCATGGCTTGACCTTTGTGTGGCCCCAGGGTTCAGGGTGCATCGGTGTGGCAGTGTGTGTGTGTGTGTGTGTGTGTGTGTGTTTGGGTGGATGATGTGGCGAGCTAGTGCTCCGAACAGCTGTGCTGTTTGTAGGGACGGCGCTAACTGCTGTAGACTTTGTAAGGTCATTAGATGATAATAGAAATGATTACTGAATTACATGGGGGCTTTAGGAGAGGGGAGGGGCGCGCCAGCGGATTTGATAAATGGCCTGTGAGGGTACCCATCTGGCCTCTCCTCTTTTTCTCTCAGTTTCGCGCTCTTTCTCTCTCTCTCGCTCTCTCTCTCGCTCTCACACTTCTATCCTTTGCACATTCTGTGGAAGTGCGAAACAAAAGAAGTTGTGAACGATTAACAGCGAGGCAAAGAGAGAGGAGGTGTTGTATCTTTTTCTCTCTCTCTCTCTCTCTCTCTCGCTGTAGTGTGTGTATGTGTGCGCGTGCCTTCGTTAATGCGGCGGTGCTTGACTCGTCGCCCTCCATGTCTCAATGGAGCTGCAGGAGAGTGGGTAGCCATTGACCTTCGACCTGGGAAGCAGTTGGAGAGCCAGCACTGCGTAAATCAAGTGCTGCTGAGGTTAACACACACACACACACACACACACTCAGAAACTCCTTGTCAGATCCCAGGAAGGAACAGATTTTGCACTTTTGTCCATGCCTCGTTTGACACAAGTCTCTACATATTAATAATATGTTTAATTTATAAAGTGCCTTTTTAAAGCACAAGGACAGTGCATAGAGGTTATGCAAATATCCATGCACAAATATATCACAGATGATACAGAGGCGAGAGCAGTGCGAAAGTTTACACACCCCCAGGACGAAATAAAGAAGACAAAGAAATGGCATTTATTCCAACAAGACTTTTGTTTAGCTTCACATATTTGTTCTTCCATTATTCTTGCATTCATTTCAATGTTAAGAGAGTAAGCCAGAACATTCTCTCAAATTATTTTCCGAACCTGTTCGATTAGGCTCATTATTCAAATGTGTACAATAATATTTTCCCCGTTGAATGTAAAAATGTCTTAATAAGCATCTCATAAGCAATTTTATCTAATATTTCTGATTACAAGATTATTATAAATCAAATATGACATTATTCAGCATGTTTGTAGATATATTTACACATCTGGCACTTAAAATATTCTTATTTTAGAATGAAAATGAATCATTTGCCAGTAGAGCAAAACTATTTGATAGCATTACATTGTGATTTCCACCACTCTAACAAAAATAATCCTAGACTCAACTTAGAGTAGATACTAATACTGAAAAAAACCACACATTTTTTGTGTTAAGACTTTTGTTGTTTTTTTTTTTGTTTGTTTTTTTTTTACACATTACCTTTATAGCTGTCTTCAGCTAGAAACGTAGCTAATAACGTTCTGTAAACAGTTGAGAATTTTATAGAATTCGGTTAAAAATATAAAACCTTCAATACTTTTGGTTAATACTATTAGTTGTTTGTGAATACATGTATAATGTTAATAACAGACGTAGACACAAAAAACCTAGCACGTTACCAAGGTATTTATTTGGCTAATCGTGCTAATAATGGTTGGTTAACATTTGCTCGTTTATGTGGGTAGATAACAGGGTTAGGGTTAGTTAGGGTTAGTATTAAATAATAAATGATCATAGGTGACTTTGGTGTGTATCTTGGTGGTCTGCTAATGGTGAGCACACGGTTCTCCTGTTTTTATTTCAAAAATAAAGAAGCAGTATGGCGTTGAGGAACGCAACATGCCATGACGATGCTTCTGGTTTGAGTAGTGCTCATCCTGCTGTCTTTAGCTTAGCGGAAATATTCATTTTGCTCCCGTAAAGTCTACAGCGTTTTTATTTTTGCCAGACTTTAGTTTGATGCAATGCCGTTATGAACTTCTTAATTGAATTTCATGCAACTCATCAACATATTAGATCAACATTTCCCGGATGTGCCTGTGTGTCTTCAGCAGCTGCCCTCTTTATTCAGCCTCCATCTCTGACCTCTGACCCCTTCCCTGCCTTTGAGCATCCAGGCCTCTTTTGTTCTTGCTTCACAGTGTGTCGTGACTTCTGACCTCACCTGGGTGGAAAGCTACAGAGTTAAAAACCCGGCGGGGTGTCTGTCATCCAACGCAGAGATGCGTCCCCATGTGTCCATGTGTGCTGCAGATTCTCAGCCTCTGGACATATCCAGCTTTCTATATCAGCTTGATTCGATTGATTTTGCCAACCATGCGTGGACGAGAATAGAACGGCAGATCATTGTTAGACGCGTTTCACGCACGTATCCTCTCATCCTGTCACGGAGAAAGGGGGCGTGGCCGAAGCTGTCAGTCTTGTGACTCGGCTTTTGTCTCCTCCTATCAGAGTCTTAAAGAGAGTGGACAAAAGGTTTGAAGTCTCCTGCGTGTTTGTGCTCAATGAAGACAAAAACACAGTCGAGTGTAGTATAGACTCAGCCGAGCAGATGACAGGCGCTTGAACAGAAATATGACTGCGGACTAAAGACAGAACTTGGAGCGAAAGCAGCATCAGAAACGTATTCATTCATTTTCTGAAACGTTCCGAAAAGTTTTCCTGGTCAGGATTGAGCAGAAAATATGATCACGTGATCAGAGAAGCTGCCATAAATAAATAAAGCATATTTAACCATAAAGTTGTTTATGTTCATGACCTAATATTGAAAACTATTTTGTGATACACATTTGTTAATTAACATTTAAACATATTTGTTTTGTTTTATTTGTTCATTAGTTACTTTGTTTTCGTTAGTTTGCTTGTTAGTTTTTATTTGTTTTTTTTTAGGTAGTTAGTTGTTGTTTGTTAATTAGTTTTTGTTAAGCAGTTAGTTAGTTTTAGTTTGTTTGGTAATTAGATATTTGGTTTTTAGTTTGTTTGTTACTTTTTACCTGCTTAGTTAGTTAGTTAGTTAGTTCGTTAATTTGTCAGTTCATTTTTAGTTACTTAGTTAGTTTTAGTAAGTTAGTTAATTATGAAGTTTCTACACTGGACATAGTTCATCTTAATGTCATTTATTGTTGGGTAAATCTGAGGAGAATAATAATAACAACAACAACAACAACAACTATTATTATTATTATTATTATTATTGTTATTATTATGAATAACAATAACAAAAAGAAAAAAAATCAGGAGCCATAATAATTGTAAATTATTTGCTTATTTATTTGTTTAGTTATTTATTCTTTTATTTATTGTTTTTAAAATAATCTCAAACAGTAGGTTTCCCAGATGAACTTGAAGCATCCATAAAATAAGACATGGCTACAAATAAAACAACAAGCAACCAAAAATAAACCCAATATCTGCCATAGATTTGAATTGTTTCTTTAACAATGCCAATATTTCAAGTTTACTCTGAAGGCCTCACAAGTTGTTACATATTTATATTAAGTGGTAAAGTAAATACGCAACTGGTTCTGTGTGTAGTTGGACAAACACTTATTAACCCCTATTTTAAATATCGTTTTATGATGTGTGTTCAGATGTCACAAATGCAAACTGTGATGTTTTTGGAGCGTGTTGTATCGTTGCATTTGTATGTAGATCAAAGGGACGAAAAGAAAAAATTTAAAAAGTAAGATAAGCTTTCAAACCAAGATAAGCATTGGTTTCTATGCATGTGTGGAAAAAAGGAAAAATAACATAAAAATGCTTTTTAATTGGAAGTTTAAGCCCAATTAAAAAGTCATATTATATAGAGATATATATATGTTTATAATTATTAAATAATATAAAAAATTTCCAGTATAATTTGCCATTGTATTTCTACATGAAGCAAGTTTTATTTAAAGTAATTTTCCCATTTGTTTATTGTTTATTTTTCAATGTATGTAAAAAGCATACTTTAAATTCTTATATTTTTTAGCTTTTATAGTTTCATTCTTTGTGTATATTGCAAATCTGCTGGTGTACATGCAAGGCTTTGCCTTTACTAATCTCTTATAAAGAACACAAAATGCTCCCTTGCTGCTTCAAAAGTAATGGCACCCACAGCTTAATTAATATTTTGTGATAATTAGTGTTCTCATTGCAATTCCAGTAGAAAAGAACAAGGTCTGTTATGCACACACTCTCTCTCTCACTCACACACACACACACACACGCACGCACACACACACGCACACACACACACACACAGAGAATGCAAAACGGTGTGGGGTTGTTGGGTGGGCTGTGTGTTTTACTTGGCAGCAACTGCATGGAGTTTGTTGGGTGTAACTGACACTCATGATACCTCAAGGCACCGAGCTTACAGGCAAACACCTGCGTCTGCCATTTGGTGAGACTAGAGCGCTCACACACACACACACACACACACTCTCTCACACACACACATGCTGTCTCATAGCTACCCGCTGTAGCATGTTTGGAATGAAACAAATCAAAAAGGCACGGTGTGTGTGTGCACGTGTGTGTGTGTGTGCACGTGTGTGTGTGTGTGTGTGTGCGCACGTGTGTGTGTGTGCATGCTGCTTATGCTACCTTTCATCATTTCGAGGGCTATAATTAGCATGAAAGTGATGGTTACATTTAAAAAGCTGTAGTATAATTTGTCTGTCTTTATCGAAACAAACAGCAGTCCCACCCCGGCGCTGTCCACGTGAGCGTCTGAGCCGTAAGTGATCCTGATCGAGCAAGCCCAGGGTTCAATTATCATCAGAAATTATGCACAACATGATTCTCAGCTGCCAGTCTACCTACGCCCTGTCTCTCTCACGCTAATTTAGTTAGCTTTGATTGAGCCGATCCTGGGTTAGCTTTTGCCTAGGCTCATTATCATGAAAACGAAGTGTCCAATTTGTCTGTACATGCGTGTCTGCTCCCTCAGACAAACTAGCAAGTACAAACCGCACATGTACATGTGCTCCCCGCCATGGCACACCGACGTGGCATGCTATGTAATGACAGGACGCATCAAGCCCTTTCCCCAGTTTCATGTTTGCTCTCCATTTTGTGGCGAAGCCCTAAACGGCGTAGGATGTGATTCAGCACATTGCGTACTCGTGTAAAACACCGCGACCCTGGCCGCGCCACAATAGGCGACAGAAAGAGCGAGCGAGCGAGCGAGCAAACCAGGGAGAAAGGAATGTTTTTTAAAAAAAATCACTTCTGCTTTAATTGCTCGTGGGACTTAATGAAAACAGTTATTTCATAATTGCGCTTCTCACAGAAAGACTTCAGCCCGTTAGCAATTAAGAGAGCCACAAGGTTTTAGGGCCTCGGAATGCCAGGACAAGCTGCCAGGAAGCTTTAATATGGAAACATAGCTGGTGAAAGCGCTAACCAAAGCGACAGACTCGCCTGCTACTCTGGGGAAAAAAAAGAAATGGTGGATTCCCGAAAGAGGCGAACCCAAGAACATGCTCCACAGGCGCAGCGGCAGAGGAAGGATGTGTGAACAAGGATTTGCGGTGTCAGGATTTCTGGTTCTTGCACGAATCCTTTAGCTTTTAGCCTAACGAGGGGAATAAGACTTCAATTTATAGTGCATGTCACTCTGATTGCGTCTTAATTGCAATCTTTCTCGTGTTCTGAGAAAAAATAAAGTTTCAGTATCGATATTTTGCTCAGAGCTCTGTCTTTCAAAAGCCTGTCTTTGTCTTTAGGACTGACTAAAGGCATGAGAGGATTATCGACAACTTAATATGGTAAATAATTTTCGAATCAGTTATAATCACTCATAATACGCTCTTACCAGACTGTTTAACAATGACATTATGGCTGCAAAATATACATTTCCACCCACTGTCCACTACTGTCATTTCTGACAGTAAATTATTTATCTTTGGATATTTATCTCGATTGTAGAAGAAATTTTCCATTTTATAAAGCTGTAAACATCACCCATATCAGTAGAGCATCATAATTTGCCCATAGGAAGAATATATGTGCAATACCAGGCCAATACTGACAGTGGTATTAATATTGATTCAGCTTTACTTCAGAAAAATGCAAGTTTCTGGAGATTATGTACGAGATTACGCACCCCAAAGAGCCTTTTTTTTGGATAATTTATCACCACATCTGTCTCCATCGATCGAAGAAGTGCTTTCCTCAATGATAACAGTAAAGTGGCTCCGTCAGTAATTCTCCATGGTGTTTGCTTCGGCATTGGCAGCTCTGAATTGTGACGAACTGGCCAAAAATAGTCTGTTTTTAGTCACTCTGTGATCTGTCAACAAGCTATCTCCACAATTTGTCTTTCATCAGCATTTAATAAATGAAATTTAGACATTACGTTTCCTATTAAAGGTGCACTTTGTGAGATTTAGGGAGGGTCTATGAGCAGAAATGGAATATAATATTCATAAGTATGTCATTAATGTACCTGTAACTACAAATCGTTGTGTCTCCGTAAGCTTAGAATGAGCCCTTTATATGTACACAGGGAGCGGGTCCGCCTCTACAGAGCCGCCATGTTGCGGCGCTACAGCAGCCCAGAAAGCTCTAGAGAGCGATTTACACGTTTCACGTTTTCACAAGTAGCAGCGTGGATCCGGAAGGAATTACCAGAAAAACGACAAGGAAGAAGAAGAAATAAGAGGAATCAGTGTTTGTTGGTGCTGGCTAACAGGTTTGAGAACCGAATTTTTGAAAAATGGAGGATCATGCTTATTATTTAGCACGGAAGAAGCAAGGGAATGTGAATGTAAGTGCTTGGAAGTACGCTACGTGAACCTGACGGCCACCGTACTCTCTAATACACACTGGAAAGGGAGGGGTAAGAGAGGGGCATTCAGGTGGTTGCAATCAGTTGAATCCTACATAATGTTCCTTTAAGTGTGTGAGCAGGGAATTATGATCTGATCCTTCACAAAGTATCTGTACAGACTGAGACTCAGCACCTGATTTTTCATATCAGTGTATGTATACTCTCACACAGTAGTGTTAACCAATAACATTTAGCATGCTAATAACTGCCAAGCTTCAGAAACATTTTCTACAATTAGTAGAAAGTCAATCGATCAAACATGGACCATTAATTAAATCGAGAAGATTTTCTGCTGACTTTATTGAATGTACCAGGCAGTGATTACTGTACTTAAGATGACAGTGTTTTTAAAAAAAAAAAAGGATCCTTGTATAAATGACAGAGGAGTGCAGCGTCGAGCTGTGGAGGTGTATGAGGTGCAGCCTTTCCACAAATGTTCATGTTTCCATTAATTGATTTTAATAAGAAAGGGAAAAAAAACCCATGGGGTAATTACGGTGAACTCCAAACCCCAGCACCTCCCGCATAGACCTGCCACTGTTATACAAGTTGGGCTGTTAATTGTAATACTTTCCTTTATAAATACAATAGTTATTTGTCTTTTCTGTTGGTTTTGATGCACCTACATGAATAATTGTGCAATGTGAACAATTAATTACCTTCAACTCCGATAACTACGATTAGAGACGACTGCGAAATAAACATCCCAGTTCTGCTCTCACCTTTAACCAGGACTGTCGCTGTCGTTATTGACCGATTTGTGTTTTGGACTTGTCTCTGGTTAAGGGAGCTCGGAGAGCCCCTGACCACACCTCAAACAGCTATTCAGTGTTTATGATTTATGATGATTTTTAGCATCAAAAAATGTGGAGCGTCTTGAGGGCTGGATTTAAACTCACTGAAAATTGACAAGTGTATTTTTTTTTGGTTTTGTTTGTCCAGCACATTTTAAACGAGTGTATGGTAAATATATTTTGCCTGCAGGCTTGGTTTCTGTGCGAACACGGCAGAAGCCTTTTAGGTAGAAGGAGTAGGCCGGGGGGAGGAAAGCAGGGGCCTCGAGTTAATAATAGCCCCAGGCAGGATGTGTGTTTGGTGGGCAGCCTGTTCTACAGATGGGCCTGTGGGGATCTGGATGATGGGACTCTCTCAACTATTCCTTTAAGCAGCTGCCACTTTCTGACCACACCCACGGTCAGGGTTTCCCTTCTGTTCCCTTCTAAAAGACCACAAGTTGCCCTATTTTAAGGGAAACTCTTTTTCTGGCTTTGTAGCCTCACACTTTATTATTAACCCTTTTGTTTTTTTCCTGCTGAGGAATTTCGGAGTGAAAAGCGAGTGAAAAAGAGCTAGGTCAATGTGTGTGTGTGAACATGTGTGTCTGTGTAATTAGTTTCTCGTACCCTTGACTGTACTGAAGTGACGTGTGTGGTAATGATAGTGTTAGCTTTCGCTAATCTGCCACCACACGCACACACACACACACACACACACACACACACACACACACACACGAGCATGCACCCTTCTCTCTCGGCTGCACACTGTTAATTATATGGAACGCGGGCCTTCATGGCGAGCATATTGTGTGTGGCAGGCCGGCGGCGGGGTTATGAATGATCCTGAAGACGAGGACAGGAGTGCGAGGAGATAGTTATGAAAATTTCATCTGTCTGGCGTGGCGGCTGCAGCTGCTGCTGTCACGAGGAGAAATTACAGCAGGTCAAAGCAGTCAGAGGGAAAGAGGAGCATCAGGATGGCCCTGTCAGTACTCTCCCACACACACACACACACACACACACATGCACAGTTGAAACTCAGAGCTGTCTGAGTTTATTATCAAACTTCTACTAGCAGACAGTCGATAGGGAGAGCAGACCCTCAGACCTCACCTCTCGCCATCATCTGGGACGGTTACACACCGTATGTTAGGTGTGTGTCTATAAATATTCACTTAAAAAAAAATCCTCAGTTGTGTAAACATTTCTGTCCTAATTGGTATGTGACACACACGAATAATAATAAAAAAGCCCTCTTAAACCCCGTTGTTTAATTTTTCTCCTGATTTCTGCCGCCCCTAATAATCATCCACTCCAGCTGCCTCGCCATTTAACGAGAACCCGCTTTGCTCCTCTCGCTTCTAGAGATTTCTATTAGAGCAGCGTGTGTTAATTACAGTCCACAAAACTCTGCTCTCAGACAAATGACACACTCGGCTACAGATGTAGCGTGCGGCGATACAGCTTTCGCTTTCCCTGCTACAAAGCCTCTCTCGTAAAAAAAATAGGTCATCAATCCGCCGGCTCTGAATGTCTTTGCTAGGTAATGAGCATCTTATCAGGCCAGGATTATCCACAGTTTCCTTTTTTCTCTCGCTGGAATTAGTGAAACGGCTGTCGTAGTTTTTTTACTTCCTTGTGAAATGTGGCAGTGAAAAGAGGCAAATCTGTAGAAATTAGTATAG
>JAQMYM010000023.1:4391476-4416864 GCA_030014255.1 Parauchenoglanis ngamensis
AGTAGCCAGTTGACCTAATCTGCATGTCTTTGGACTGTGGGAGGAAACCGGAGCACCCGGAGGAAACCCACGCATGCCCGGGGAGAACATGCAAACTCCACACAGAAAGGCACCCTGGTATCGAACCCAGGACCTTCTTGCTGTGAGGCGACAGTGCTAACCACCGCACCGCCGTGCCGCCCTGTTTTGCCACTATTTTTCACAATACAGTCATTACATACACAGAATTTACATAAGAATGAGAAATATAGACGGAAAAAAAAGATGAGAAGAGGATGGAAAAAACATAGATATAGAGAATGAGACATAATGGGTGAGAGGAATGTGATGAATTGAAGAAAATTTGATGCAAAGAACAAAAAGGGAAAGAGGAAAAGACACATCAAATTAAAAAAGATAATATAGAAAGTGCTCTCAAACAAAGAGATGGACGAGAAAAAGAAATAGAGAAGGAGTGGAAAGAGTGAGATAAAGAAAAGAAGGGACACAGAAACAGAGTAAATGACAATGTAGCGTATGTTCTGTGTACCGTTTAGCCATTTGGAGTTGTATTGAGCTGTGCGGAGAGGAGGCATGTTCCCCAGGCTGCGGTAGATCACGGGGTCACGGCCAGAAAAATCAATGACCGTGGCAGCATAGAGGTCCCCACTTTCCGTTACCATGGCAGTGGAATTGTGTTTGGGGTCGTAAGGGCAGCGGGCAACCCCGTTCACCGTCTCGATCACATGGGCGAGATCGGAGGCAGAGCGTGCGGTGCAGATGGGCGAGAATGCGTTAGTGCCACAGGAGAAGAGACGAGAACCGCTCAGGAGGAGGACACGCATGTAGTTCTGACACTCGTCCTGACAGAGAAGGAGAGAGAGAAAGATAGCTATCGTTCATTCTTACAGTCTTAAGACATCCTAAATTAATTTTAAGCTTCACTGATATTTAATAGCATTCACGATGAGTCTCAAATGTTGGAGATTTGTAAAAGTTTTCCACAACAGGAACATCTTGTGGACTTTTTTAGATTCTTGGTAGCATAACAAGAGGCAGGAGAGGGATCAACTGTTTAGAGCTGTTTTCACAGTAAAAGTGCCAACAGGAACTAACTAACACTACACAACATAAAGTATAAAGTGTTCTTTAATTAATTAAAAATGTTACTTGTTGGCAAATTACTGTGGTGTAAAAGGAATAAAACACATGTTGTTATTAGAAAAGCATCACACCACCCTTTTATTGATAATTTTCCTATAACAGCATGCCCCCTAGTGTTTCATTCATTAATTATTATGATCCTTGGTTTTGGCCTTTACCATTTTATTCCACTTTGGTGAGACTGTAAAGAAAAGCATTTGATACAGGGTCAGATTAAGAGAGATACTGACAGGGAAAGACAGATCAAGAGATTAAACTTTTTCTGAAGTGAAAAGGGAATAGTAAATGAGCAGTGAGGGTGAAGAAGAATTGATAAATCGTGTGTATATTTAAAAAAGCCACTTTGCCTTCATCAGCATCAACCCCTTCACCCCAGCCCTTGACTCATTCGTCTCTCTCACCTCTGTCTTCCCTTTGCTCCGACAAGATCTGCGGGTGTCTTCGTCCACTCCACACTCCACGCCCTGCAACACACACACACACACACACACACACACACACACACACACACACACAAATGAGTAACCACAGATATACGTAACATTACTGCCATCACTATGACTGCAAAAGCAACAAGAGACACGTGCAATGCGTCATTTCAACACAGCACACAGCTACCTTCTCGCAAGTGACACGCATTGCTAAGTCAGTGTGAAAAATTTGCAAGTTAAATATGATCTCCCGATTGCAAATTTGCCTGTCCTTTCACTTCTTTGACCCAAAGTAGTGCTTAGCAATTAATCCTAAAAAGGTTTTAATTACATCCTGTAGTAACTTAGCAACATTAATTATGCTAATTATGGCTAAAAACAGCACTACACTGACAATAACAACCTAGCTGGTTAGTATAGCTAATGTTACTGTCATCTGATGATCTCATTTGAATTCACTGTTTAGTAACCAGAACCAAACTTTGCTAGCAAGTTGGATAATGTTAGCCTAACTGTTGTATACAAAGGCCTGTAAGTGCAAAACCAAAAATGCAGCCGCAGTTAGTTTTGGATCTGGTGTCACGTTGCGGTTTTGGCTTGTTATTGTGTTTTGCACTCGCAGGCCAACGTAGTTGTTTAAGCAAACCAGAATTCAAGCTAGCTAACATCATTCCAATTATTTTTTTGTGAGGAAAATAAAACAGCTAAATTCTCTAGATAATACTAAGTGATGTCTAGTCGACACGAGAACAAAGTCACACAGCCTGAGAACCTACAGGTGTATTGAAGCGAGCATGTCTGTGGAGAGAACTGATCAGGACGGCATTTCTTTGCTAATTTGCTAACTTGCCAGTTTAGTAAAGTAACAGGTCTGTGTACTGTTGAAAGAGTAATAAAAACGCACTGACTTTGCTTTACGTATTTTATAGCTTTACATATTGCAGCAGTGCCTTCTGGGTAATTTATACTGAAGTTGACAGTGTTATTGACTCAATCCGTCATCTGAGAAACTTCACTCAAGCTGTTAAACTAACAGAATGACCCTTGATACATTAACTGAGGTAAAATGGAGAGAGGAAAGCCAACAGGAGCACATAAAAAAAACCAGTAATGTAGTTGGGCACTTTCCCACTTTATTAACTGGAGTAAAGAACAAGCTGCTGCGTTGGTGTTTTCATCAGGAGAAGTGAGCATGACTCAGAAGCTTTAATGGAGCGACAGATGTACGTTCGGAGAGAGAGCGGAGCTAAACGGCGTACTCTCACAGCACATTAGTGCTTTGCCTGCTTTAAGACGCCAAACGCAGCAAATTCATCACATTCAATTAGCTGATGAACGTGTGTGTGAGAGGGAATCAATATTTTCCTTTTTGAATGCACACAAATGCTTTTAGCTTCAGCGATAATAATGAACACTTGGCCCAAAGGCAAAACACCCCAGTGTACAACATGGCAACATATACTGATTTATCTCACCCACTAGAGCAACGCAGCCTGCAGGACCACCGTGCAGTGATTCAAACGTCCCAGAGTGCTCCTACCCAAAGTAATAAGCAAGGAATAAAACACTTCTGTTATAGGAAAGTAATCAAAGACATGGTGGTGTGAGGAAGATGAAGCAGAGTTACTCTTACCACCCTAAAGCTGATTATTTTCCAATAACAGCAAGTGGTTTTTTATTCCTATTGCACCATAACAATTTGCCACAAATGACATTGTTTTTTAATAGAAATAGATGATGTGTCATACTTTTTATCCACTTGGAGTTATGTTTAAGTGTCGTCGAACATCCACAAAACGTTCCTGCTATAGTTATAGCAGATTTCAGCAGCCGTTCCCTCACCAGCTTTCTTATCCCTCGCTCTTACGTTAATAAGACAAAGCAACGCGGCTTGTTCCTGAGAAACATAAAGCTGCCTGTCTGTCTCCGACACTCGAAACTCCTTCCATAAACGCTAAATAAACAGACATGACTTCGCAGAAAACCTCACCATATTAATGCCTGCATGTTTTTAATCCATTTACCATACATATAAAATAAATTTGCAAATTAAAAAATAAATACATAAGTACATAAATGCATAGATATGCACAGACAAGATTTCTTTATATGGTTATTTATATTTAGGTTATGACAAGACATCACAGAAACTACTGCAGTTTTACACGCTGGTACAAACCACATATCAATTTATATTAACATTTATCATTAGCTGATTTATCATTACCTGCTCTAACATTCTGACAACAGCTAAGTTAGGTAGCTAACAGGTAGCCAGCCTGCGCAGACAGCAGCTGCGCATACGCCCCGTAAATAGGGTTGTGGTTTGCCAGGTTGCAATAAGAGATGGGTTGAAATTGTATGTAGTGTGTGGACTGTGTATGTATATTGTATTTCATAGATGATCTGGCAACTTGGGTAACGTCAAACTAATTATATGGATCCGTGTATGACAATTATTCATAATAAATTTTGAGGGCCATGAAATTACAGGAGATTTCTTGAAGAAGAAACAAAACAGGAGGGCGATGGATACAGGAGAAACCCAGGAAAAATGGGAGCGTTGGCAGGTATGATTTATGTGGAGTGTCCATCAAGCCCCTGTTTATGCTGATACTGTTGACACTGTGGAAACTATAGCATATTGGAATGAGTGTATTCATATAAACCTGCCATTTCCAGCTGCTCTCCTACACTATAGAAAATGTAGTGGTTTCAGCATCAAAACATCCCGAGGTACCATTTCACATAAGACTTTTGATTACAGAGTGCTGACTTTAGGGCCAGATGTGAGTGAGCATATTTCTGTCCCTAAAGGAAATGACCTTTAACATTCGACTGTAAACTTTAACTTGCCAGATTTCTTCATGTTGATGATCCATTCTCAAAGGTTCTCTCTGATAAAAGTTCTTCTGATAGAAAACATACAGCTCTGGGTTTCTGCTCTGCTTAATGTTAAAGTTATAGAAATATATTGGAAAAGGCATAACCTTATATTTATATTCATATTTTAAATCTCTAAGCCTTCAGAAGGGGAAATGGAAAAAACTTCTTTTGCATATATATATATATGTGTGTGTGTGCGTGTACGTGTGTGTGTGTGTGTGTGGGTGTGTGTGTGGGTGTGTGTGCGTGAGTGCGTGTGTGCGCGTGTGTGTGCGTGTGTGTGTGTGTGTGTGGGTGTGTGTGTGGGTGTGTGGGTGTGTGGGTGTGTGTGGGTGTGTGGGTGTGTGTGTGTGTGTGTGTGTGTGTGTGTGTGTGTGTGTGTGTGTGTGTGTGTGTGTGTGTGTCAGCTACCCTGAACAGCTCATTACCGCATGACTCCAGCACCTCACTCGCCCCTCACTTTAATCAGCACAAAACCATTTTAACATGGTTTTTCCTCGAGCTGTTGTACCTGGACACAGGCGTTTTCTCCGTTACTAGAGCTCAATTATCTACAGAAACGGCTGATGTAAGCACGTTGTTCTCCCGCCATTTTATATCTAACCTAAGAACAATAGAGGACGGAGTAAAGCTCGGGTACCGAGTGGCTTCTCTGCTGTTAGTGGTTGCAGTATTGTGAGTTTTTTGCTGTCCGTTACACAGTGAGTCAGTACACTGCTGCTTTATCCTCCACTCATCACATCTCAGTGATTAGCAGATGGATGAGCTGAAAGGACTGATTCCTGAACCGGGCATGAGGAAGGCCAGCTTCTGATTAATCAAGACTTCATCTTCTGTTTCTGTTTTTTAACAACATCATTGGAAGCTTTGATAGGCCCCACCTTTTTTCGACCTTAGTTTAAATATGAATTTTAATCATTTTCTTTCTTCTCCTTCTTCTTCATCTGCACCATCATCTGCTCCTGTTCATCTTTGTTTTCATCTTCAGCCTTGTCATCGTCGTCATCCTCCTCCTCTTCTTCTGGTTCTTCTTCTCCTTCTTTATTTTACTCCTCCTCATCCTGTTCCTTCTCATCATCATGATCATCAGCATCGTCATCATCATCTTTATCTTTCTTCCTCTCCTTCTCATCTGCTCCTGTTCATCATCATCACCACCATCATCACCTTCTTCTTCCTCCTCCTCCTCCTAATCATCTTCATCTGCTTCTTTTTCACCACCATCATCATCATCATCAATCTTCTCCTTCCTTTTCTTCTTCCTCTGCACTGCAGTTTTAAATGACCAAAATAATGTGTAACCTCTTTTGTTTATCTTCTTTTGTTTGCTGTTTAAAGTATCAACTTCAGTTTTTATTTTTGTTGTTGTGGTGCATGTATTGTTCTTTTTTTTTTTTTTTTTTTTTTTTGCACTGTGCTTTAATTTAGCAAATACATTTTTGACTTCTGTTGTTGCCCTTCTTTGTTTCTTCTTCTATCTTTTTCTTTACAGCGTCATTGTGCTGTCGGTCATGTTAGTCTGGATCTCTGAGCACGAGCACTTTGCATTACATTGAGCCTTGTTTTCAGGTTTTATGGTTTCAGGTTCATGTTTTCACGTTGCGACGCATCGTGCACCGGTCTGGTTTAAATTGCAGGCAGATGACGCTGGTGTGAGGGGGGTCTCTGCACTTTTATAAGACACTTAGAGAGCGGATCCCAGACACGGCGCGGTGGATGCTGCTCGGTAAATGGCATTTATTCAGCCGGTTAGTCTGGGAAAACATATGGTGCCATTTGGAGCCGCAGACTGCAGCATGCTGTTCTTCTTTAATTAAAGAACTGCAGCCAGTGTGGGCCGCCGTTAACACTCTGTCAACCAGCGAGCACCACACTGACTGAGAGGTGACACACACGCACATAAACACGTTTAAACACACACACATACACTCGCACACAGACACTCAGCAGGACATAAACACCAAAACACAAACACACACACACACACACACTGACAAGCATTTACTCTATGATCGTTTCCCAGAAACATTGGTTAGTTGATTGTAATTGGAGCCACTATCCTATAATTTGAGTGTTCGTATCTTTACTGTGTGTTCGCTCTGTTTTACATTTGGTCTCTGTTTGTGTGTGTGTGTGTTTGAGCATGTGATAGCAGGTGCAGTGCATGTGTAAGTTGGCATGGTGTTCAGTCTCTCAGCTGGGATGCAGGCCAAAGATATTTTGGCAATTTGAAAGTTATGATTAAGACATCCACTCCCCATTCATAAATATTAGCACTTTTAGATCTATCCATCTCTTTCATGGGTTCTCTTCACTCAGCCTGCTTTCTTCTGTATTCGTATGTGTTTGTGGTGTGCGCGCGTGTGCGCGCGTGTGCGCGTGTGTGTGCGTGTGTGTGCGTGTGTGTGCGTGTGTGTGTGTGTGTGTGTGTGTGGGGAAAAAGTGTCAGACAAATATATGTCCTTTATGGTCAAATCTGTGTATATTTTTTGTAAAAACAAACAACAAGATATATATTATATATATAAGATAAATTATAATTTAAAGGAGTAAATTTTTTACTGATTCATGTTTTTTAACGCTGTTCTCTGACAGAAGTCGAGTCCTATTGGGTCTCTAGTGCACTTTGTAGCTTCTACAAAGCTATATAATCTGTCTAATAAAGATATCTTCTAATTAGGATTGCATTTTGATTCCATTCTTGGAGGCTTAAGTAATTAATAAATATATATATATATATTTAGATGGATCTGAAGTGAAACTGGCTAAACAAAAAAATAAGCAACAGAAGAAATACACACCCAGTAAATTATTAAAGAGAATGAAAGTAAGAAAACTATAAGAAATGATCAGATTCTGATTTTCTTTGCTTAAAGCTCCAGTGTCCCATATCCAATGATCGTATTTTTCTTAAAACAAAACCTCTATACATTTTATCCGTTTATAGTCACTTGTAATGCTGTTATCACTTATGTTAAAGTAGCCATAAAAATTTCTCTCATTTTTTAAGTTACGTTAAATGGGCAAAATCCACCTTGTTATGCGTTAACACTTTAAGTTTAAAGTTACAGCTTTATCTCTGACTATTATAACATCCTGACACTGAAACTCAATCCAGTCATATTAAAGAAACAGAAAACTTCGTACCCAAATCAGTGATTAAATCCTCTTTTAATCTGTCTACATGGTGCAGGTCCCTGTGCCTTTTGTTACTATAGAAACAGTAATATTTTAGAAGAAGCGTATTAATATGAAGTTATAGAAAGGTTTCAACCAATCAGAGAGGAGAATTCAGAAGCCCTGTGGAAAATTAGGACTTATAGGCAGTATAAACCTCATAAAGCACTCGGTACACTTAGCTTCATGCTGGCCTGGTTTGTTTGTAACACTTTTATAACGCTCTTTATTACACCTTTATTAAGTGCCTTTATAGCGCATGCATAGGAGTCAGGACCGTAAAATTTCTCAGTTGGATATTCTGATTTGGATTATTTTTATCACTGTATTTCCCAAGCACCGGTAGCCTCGACTTTTTATTTCAGAAGTCTAAAGTGCTTGGCCCATCGTTTGCTTCAGTAAGTTTCTTGTCCTGGCAAGAACCGTTTGGCTCATAAAGTGTGTTATTAGGAAGGTGTGCAGGACTCACGCTGAGGAAAGCTGGATCGGTTTAGTCGAAACGCAGGGCCAACACAGGCTTTCTGTCAGGAACACACTCTGTATAGACAGAAATTCAGTCTCTGGGTGAGAGGGTCTCATACAGAAGGATCTCTGAGAGGTCTTTTAGTGGAAAGATTGGTTCAGGACGTGACCAGGGAGTACAGTAACTAAGGTGGTGTTTAAAAGGTACCCCAAAGTTGAATGGGTTTAGTTGAGTGTTGATTGAGTGTTTATTATTCTTATACTGCAGAAATTTGCAAAGGAGTCCGTCCGTCCGTCCGTCCGTCCGTCCATCCATCCATTAGAGAAAGACAAGCCATACATACAGTTAATAGTGGGGATGCCACGATACCACTTTTTCTTTTTTCTATAACTACTACTATTATTATTATTAACAAACAAACAAAACCCTTTTTTTATTCCGTTAAAATCTTTCACATATATGAGCAGTAAACCAGTATAATGAATATAATAATAAATCTAAAACAAATATTACAAATAGTATTTAAAAAAAAAAAGATACATAGGAAAGTGTAAATATATACAATAATCTTGTATAAAAAACAATTATGTCTTCATATGTGTAAGCGTTTCCTAAATAAATAAATATATAATGCATACTTGCATACATAAAAATCTTGTCCTAGTCCAAGTCCTGCCCTTTCCATTTCTCCATTCTCTGGAATCTGATCCAACGTTTTGTGCTGATATCGGACTGATTCCGAGCTTGGAATCGGATCGGTGTTATCTGTAGTTTAATGTTCTGCGACAAGTTCGTTTCCGATGTCGCTAACGTCATAGCAGCTGTAAACAGTCGTTCCATCAATTTCTCTTGAAAATGAATTCTTGAAAAAAAACTCGGCTTGTTACTGAGACGCCCGAAATGAAAATTTGTGTATCTTGTAAACTTTAAACTTACAGCCTTACATCTGGATGCTCCAAAGCACTGACGCTGGAGGCTCCTTCAATAAATGTCAAACAAACATCTCTTTCCCTGTGGATCATCTGTTTCTATAGAAATCCTAACATATTAAAAGGAGTGCATTAATATAAACCTGTGATTTGTTTTTCAGCCAGAACTACTGTCAGAGCTGCTGTTATAAATAATGAATCAACACCTTCTGATCAACTAGGATCGAGAATTCATCATTTGCTGGCTTCTTTTAAGGAGCACTGCAAGAGTAGCTCTTTATATACGTGCATATACGTGCTTTAAACAGGTTCCAGCGCTCAGATCTATATTATTTCTCTTTCCCATTAAGTGAACACAGACGTGCGTATGATGAAACAAAAATTTTTTCTTTGGTCAAAGCATGACTCGAACATGATTAGATTATTTTAAGAGCTTTAAAGGTCTCTTTCTTGGTGGGAGATGTTTTTAGTCACGGCCGTTCCCAGCCGAGGTCTTAAACTCTGTGTACGGTGCGACTGACGTTTGTTACCTTTTGTTTTTACCGCTTTCCGATGTGCTGTTTGGTTTTCTGCCAATTCTAATTTAGCCAAATTTAATGACAAGAATCCGGCTTTGCGATATTTTCTTCCCTACAAAGCGAATCCCTCCCTGTGTAAAAGTGGAAATGGATGTTCTCCGTTTTTTTTTTTTTTCCTCCCTCCGAAAGCACGTTTTCGATCCTGTACACAAACGTCAGACATTTTCTTATTATCTCTTATTAAAGTCACCTCTGGGTCTGAGTATCTAATTTTGCTCTCTAACCTGCTTTCTTCAAATACCAATTTGACCTTCCCTTTTATTATCTTTTTTCCCCTTATCCTTATTTCTGAGAAGAATAAAAGTATTAATCTTTCATGTTTTGGAAAAATCCGATGAGTGCTTTTTTTCGCAGGACCTCCTCCACGCCTCAGATAGGTCTGCTGGCGTGGAGAGACACGAAATTGCTGAGTAAATCAATACTTCAGCGTAATGTTAAGGGATCTGCTTTCAAAGGGCAGCGCTGAAATTTGTACGCCTGTGCGATTTTTTTTTTTAATCTCTTTTCCATTTCGTCCCAATTTTACTTGTTATCGTAGTTGCTGTTGTTTGTATGTTATTTTAGCTTCTTTTCCAAGTAGCAATTTGCAATTTGGACGAAAATACAATTAACGGCACATCTGGATCCAATGGGGCTAACGCTAGCCAGATGGATACCCTTGTATTGAAGCCCTACCTTGCCTGTGGCAGGTCCGGGCCTCAGAAATGTAAATCTGTAAAGTGGAATCCTACCAGCTTAAACCCTGAGACGTGTAAACGTCATCGCTTACTTAACTCGACTCTTGAAGACTTCATACGAGGACACACCAAATGCACACAGACATCTTATACATTTGCGCTGCTTCAGAATCTTTGAGTCTATCATGAAACCTATCATACCTAGTTATTATACTCTCCATAGAAACCCTGCACACAAACATAAACACACTTGAACATGTGCGTGCGTACTATGGGGTGGAACGCAGTGCTGCTGTCTGTATCTGTATCTGTATATGAACTATGAATGAACAAGTTGTTGAGTGTGCCATCCCTCCCGCCCTGAGAGCACAGCCAATTTTTGCTCCCTTGGACTCCTGTGGACGGCTGCGGCTTTGTCTGGATTCAAACTCGTGATCTGTTGAGTTGTGGCTGTACTGGGAAGTGACAAGGAAATGTTAAACTGAATGGAAATTTGTTTTTGCGCAAGTGCCACACAAGCACGTCGAGTCACAGTGAGTCGGGAAGCCCCGAGATTGCTTGGAACGATGAGATTTCTTGGAACGATGGCACCAGTAAAAAGAGTTAAGCAAACCGAGGCCAGCAAACACACAAAAATGCAGACTCGCATCATGGAAGATCAAGACCAAAGGAAAGTTGAAGTTGGGTCTGGGGCTTAGGCACATGCAAAGAAATGTTATAAAGTAAAGACGACTTCAAGCCTAATGAAATTAAATCTTTCTACTTAAAAGAAAACCACTGCAATGTGCAGTAAACAGTAATAAACTAAACAAAGTCAATATTTGGCTTGACGACCCTTTATAAGGAAATGAGCTGTAAGTTTTACTAAGCATCTCTAAGAATCTGCCATAGTGCTTTCTGGAGACTTTGTCTATCACACTTGCTTCGTTTTTTCCCCAGGAGCCTTCATTATGTTTTTTTTTGTCTGTAAAGTGGTGTCTTGCATAATATTCTGCTTCCTTTACTGACATGCAAACATTTTCCAAATAAATTATTATTATTATTATTATTATTATTATTATTATTATTTTAGGAAAAGTAATGTTTGGAAATCTAAAATCTTTTTTGTATTGACTCAATAATTAAGTATAATTTAAAGACAGTAATAAGTAGCACACCTGATCAATGTGATTGCTCCTAAATTTGCACTGGATTTGAACATTTCTTTGAAATTGTACGTTTTGTCCATTTTTTTATTGCATAGAAACTGGATATTACAGTATGTTCACTTATTTGTAGTGTGTAACAGACAGCTGTATTTATTTTTTTGCATTGTTTGTGTTTTATGGTTGTAACAATGTTTGCTTCTCTCTTGGCCAGGTCACACTTTTTTAAAATAAAATATCAATCAGAATAAACCTGTTTAAATAAAAGATGTAATAATAATAATAATAATAATAATAATAATAATGCAGAATTCATAAAATAAATAGATTTTAAAAATAGAAAAAATAGGGCGCCTAGACTTTTGCACAGTACAGAATATATTCATATGTGTCTTTTTTTTTTTTTTTTTTTTTTACATTTGTACATCGCTAATGTACACACATGCAGGCCACTGTTCAGAAACACTGGTTTGAGGGTATTCCTCAAGGTTCAGTACTTGGATCATTTTACCTATGATACAGAAACTGCATTTTTTAACCTATTTTTAATACTGCAAGGTCTAAATATGAACTTTACACCCATCTTCACTACTTCTAAAGCTTGATCGACTTCTAAAGCCTAATCCTTAGATCTTTTTGAACTTCCCTATAACTCTAGCACTCTCTCTTAACCTTTACCTAAAGTAAGCTACCCTCAAGACAACGAGACAGGTCAGGCATTTTAGATTTGATCTGCGGAATAAACCCAGTCCTCTGTGGTGTTACTGGATTTACTCGACTTGGCTCCTAACTCCAGGCGTCTCGAAGATTGCGGCGCGTCCCGACAAAGTGCCTGTATGGATCGTTGAAAGAGAAAGATGGAAACAATTGTCCTTTTATCAGGGAGATAACAAGATAATTCCTGTGATGTTAAACAGGTAGCCCTGAAGCCATAGAGCGCCATTAGTGACAAGCGTGTCATGGAGTGGGAGGGGATTTGAGTAAGTACCTGCTCAGCTATTGTTTACTTTGTGAGAACCCTGCGAGACTGAAGACACACAGTCGCCTCGCGTTACCTGCTGTCTGTCGAGTGATTGATCATGCTGTGGAAAAGTGGATGGTCCCACACTACGTTGAAGCACATATGCTCACTGAAATATGCTTCTCTGTCTCTGTCTCCATGTCTCATACAAGTACAAACACCTCTTGACACCCTTTATTACCCAGAAACAAGCCCCGGAGGTTGAGGCCAAAACATTGCGAATATAGGAAAATTGAGCTGCTTTGAAGTGGAGTGTTTTTGATAACTACTTGGTATGCTTCCTGAAGGATAACCTGTAGGCTTGGCTTCCTCAAAACCCTAATCCCTTTGATTAGGTGCCAGACCAGATAGCTTTCTTTCTCTCTTTCTTTATGTCTCTTTCTCTCTTTTCTCTCTCTGAAGGCCTTGCCTGCTTACACCTCCTCATCTCTGCTTTGAAAGCACTTCACTCTAAACTCTCTGTGTGTACACTCAGACCTAGTTAAGACAATCAAAACCCTCTTTAGAAGTTTTTTTTCTCTGCTGATACCGAGCAGAGCACAGCAAACCTCCGCACAGTAAGCCTCTCATTCCTGTTCGGGGTCATGCTGGCCTTGTGCTCTCATTTACTCATTTACTCCTCGCTGCTTTTTGGGATGACTCATCCCTTGGCCGTGTGTGTGTGTGTGTGTTTCTGTGTTTACCTCTCCCCGGCATCACCAGCATCACCTTCGCCAGGCCGCAGTGAACCCTCGGCTTACCCTAGCTCAGCCAGAGGTCCCGTTGGCACAGCAGGGTCATGGCGATGATGCCAGAGGATCCAGGATAAGGCCTCCGGTTCAGTTCGTTCTGGCCTGGAAGCTTCTAGAAAGAACAGGGCACAGATCCGGGAGCCAGCCGTAACCTCGCACCAGACTTGCAGAAACAGCAAACAGCCATCGGGTTACTTAATCACCTCTAATAGCCATCGGCTTTGCTGCTTGAGCTGCTTGCCCCTGACAAACACACACACATGCAAAGGAGCACCAGTCAAAGTCTGCTAAAGCTGCCGTGGTTCAGTTCAGTGCCAGAACAAACACCAAACTTCTGCACACACCATGGGCCAAGCACCAGACCCAAACTTCATGAAGTCATTATCATTATCATTATTATTATTATTATTATTATTATTATTGATAGAAGAAGAAGAACAACAAAAAGAAAAATATATATTTATTTATTTATTTAGTTTTTCAATTCAGATACTATGGGCCATGCTCTTTATACAATGTTTATTATAATACAAATGAAAATATAAATTGTTTGAAAATATTTTTAGGAAAAAGTGATTTATGTATTCATTCATTTATTTGTTACTTTGTTTTACTCACATACTTATTTTTTTCTTTAGCCAAATAGTTATTTCTCCCCATTTCACATCTCTCCTTTGCTTAAAGCTTTCTCTTTCTCTCATTTCTGTTGCTTTCACTTCACTTTTATATCCACAAATTCCCCCCAATCTCACACCAGCCAGCTCTTAATTCGACCTGTTTGTATATAACCCTTGCTTTTCCAATCCTTGCTGACAGTTTGTGCCAAAGATTGCTTTATTGAATTTTAACAATAAAGGGGGGAAAAACCCTACGCCAGTATCTGCCAGATTCATTTTTATTTAATTGTTTTTATGGAATATGTCATAACAGACTTCGGTAACATATCCTGCGTACACTTAGGCCTTTAAAAAAGCCACAAATTTGAGAATGGGCTCACGTTTTTTATAATCGCTCTCTGCATCAGCTATTTGCCAGGTTGTGAGGAAAGAGTGTCTTTTGTTTTAATGAGAGAAAGTAAGAGTAAGAGAAAGAAGCGTTCGTGTCATTACTTTACATTTTTGCACGTATCTTCCCAAAGCATCTGATATAGTGATAGTAAAATCTACGGACCTTTTAGCTCATGTCGGTGCGTTATCTTTTGTTATTTCTTATGAATCCTACCCAAAGATGTTCTCCCTAAATGCTTTTCCTTGTGTTTTTGCTTTAACCCAAACCAGGGATGTGGTGTCTCGAGTTACCGTGCCTTCATGCACATTGAAAACAGTATAAGAGATCGCAGCTGGATCTAAACCGTGTGTCGTGTTTTGGCCGTCTCCTTACAACAGGCAGCAAAACAAAAGGCAGCCGAACCGAAAAATCATGCTCGATGCATTCGGACGGTTTGAGACTATTAACGCTGCCTAAAGTCTTGTCTCGATCTTGTCTCAAAGGAGGGTCAACAAGTCCAGAATGCTTGTAACGACGTGAAAAAAAATTGGTTATGGCCTCGGGGAATGACTATCAACCTGTCATGTTGCCGAAGTTTCAACACGGTTACTGAGGTCAACGTGTACAAGTGTGTGCACACATATGCGTTAGGCCTTATGCATTTGCAGGTATACCTCAAGGTTCTCTACTGGGACCCTTTTTTTTTTAAAACTCAATTAGATAATTAATGAAACTGACATGCATATGCTACTGTCTGTAACTGCAAGAGGTCTATAAATATGTACTGGGAAACAAAAAAAACAAGTATTCCCAGACTAGGGTTGAAGTCTGCATAGTGAAATGCTCATTTTAATACCGTACACTATGCTGAAAAACAGAGCTGCATGGATACCAATTATTTACGTCTGAGTGCAAGAACGAGTAGATGTTTTTTGATTGATACAAATTGATACTGAAACGAATAACCTACTTAGTATTATTTGATCAGGGATGCCACAGAACATTTATGTAGCTCGGTTTGTGGTATAAAAAGCGCGCGCATGTGTGTTCAAGCACTTGAGCCAGTAACTATGTTCTGTCTATGTTGCACAAGTAGCAAGTGCTTTGCATGAGTTACCTTGGATCGAGTATGGTTTTGTTTCAATTTGGAAAAGTTAAGTAATATTATTTCTGTTTCACTGAGTCAGAATTTCTCGTTAGCGATAACCGAGTAGCCGAGTGTCACAACGTACTGCCTAAGAGCTGCTATTCCTACATATCTAGCGTCATTTGCTAGATTGTTGTTTGCTGCTGTGTGCTACAAGTAAAGAACTCATTGTGCTTAGTTTTATTGTGCTTGTATAGGTGGAAGATGCTGTAGTTCCTCCTATTGATCTTTCCACAGATCACAGCTTGCAGTCGCTAGGTCTTTTACCGTTACTCGTGAAATAATTCTGAATTGCTGTTATTTCTTGTGATTAGCGTGACCGTATACACCAGGCTTACCTTGGTATCTATCGTATATTGTACTCGGTATCAAGTGTGTGTAAATGATCCCGGTATTGGAATCCCAGTATCGGGATCAGTGCATCCCTGTATATATATTGTCTTGTTGATGGAAGGGCTTGGAGGTGTGGATAAGCATGTGTCATGGCCTTTAATGGTCTCTTATGCTGCAGTCCCACCCTGTGCTAGTGTAGCTTAGCACTAAAGCTAAAGCCTTGCCCCCAGCAGCCTGAGAGAGCAGCGAGCTCTGATAGCCATGACCGGATTTACGAAGGCTGCCCAAACCGGGCCGTGCTGTGATTGCTTTGAATTTTTTGAAGGCGTCTTGCAAAGCTTGTTGACGGAAGCAACGCCCCAGAAGCTTTATGCGTCCGTGCGAGCGCGAGTGCGTGTCTCGCGGGTGTCCGGGAAAAGAGTCGAGCTAATTGGCGTGTACACGAGTGGAGCAGGGTAACCCGGAGCCATGCTAATGTTGATATGGCTAAGTTGCTGTAATCTCTGCGACTTCTGATGAAACTTTCTAACAGTGAGCAGACCTGTTCCCGAATGGTGAAATGTGTGTCAGTAGTGACCCAGTGATCCCTGTTAATCATCTAAATGAGTTGTTAGGCGGTCATATTTCGTTTGTGCATGCGGACGCTTACATTTATCATGCACGCTGCGTTTCTGGGTTTCACCTCGTCTCACCTCGCCTTTCATAAAACAATCCTGAACATGAGCGGAAACAAATTGCAGTAGCATTGCTCGAGCGTTTTCTGGGTTGAGTAAGCCAGAGATGAGATAAGGCAGCTGGGCCTGACTCTATCCACCCTTCCCTCGAGGCCTGTCAGGAGAGCAGGGTGGGGTGGGGTGGGTGGGTGGGGTGGGGGGCTGTCAGAGTCAGAGTTTAGCCACAAATCAAGACCTGTGACTGAAAGATTTAGACTTTTTCATATCTCATTTATCTTCCTGCTTTACTCTACATTATGATGTGTCATAATGTGTAAATATGAAACACTGCCTCGGTTTGTATGTGTCGGTTTGAGATAGAGGGAAAAATGTAAGCAGGTTTTAGCAGGAATCAAACTTGATAGCTCCTTCCTGTGAAATGTAAATCCGTGCCAACCAAAGCGCTTTCGACCACAACACGCTCTGGGCTAGGAGTGGAACACAATGCCGCTATCTGTATCTGTTTAGTGTTGCAAATATCAGTATCAGTATTCGGATTTAAACCCAAAGTGGGTGTGGCCTGGAACTGGAAAGGACTTTTCTTTTTGTATTTTTTTGTTTGTTTGTCTCTGGTAAAACTGGGGGAAAAAAAAACCCCAGAGGTGAAAAATATTAGCACTGAGAGAATTCTAGCTCTGTTCGTTTCTCATCCTCAGCTACATCACTCGAGACACGGGAATGGGTTTTAAATCCCGCTCACAATAATTTATTCCCGAAATGGAGTTGTTACTACTATATTTCCCAAAATATAAACAAACAAACAAGGTAGCGTCATTTAATCCACCAGGCAGTTACTAAGGCTGAACGGACGCTGTGAAGGCGTCACGCAGCACCGACAAATTTAAGAATGTTGTCAATGTTTTACTTTTTTGTTGCATCCTGGTCCAGACCTGGTCAAACTTTCTTACGGAAAAAAAAAAAAAAAAAAAAAAGAAAATCTGCCTTCTATTCCTATAGAATGAATAGAATTGTAATAGAATTTAAAATAGTATTCCATAGTGAGTGTATACCCCTCTGACACACACACATATCTGTCTAGAGCTGAAATACACACCGAGGGAGTGAAATAGAGAAACACACACTGTTATAAATAGTCGTATGTCTTGCTTTATTTTCATTTGCAGTTAACAATTTTTCACGGCTGCGTCACCGTCTTTTTTTTTCTTTTCTTGTTTTTTTTTTTTGTGAATTAATCCGCCGATGGCTCACGGGTCTGGCCATCTTTCATTTTTAAAAAAATTTTTCTTAGGAAAAGCTTTCTCTTCTAGCCAAATGGGGTTCTGTGCTTCTCCAAACACGGCAGGCATTAGACTCGGCTCCAGTTACAGAGCTGCCTTTTAATGAGAGACCGAATCAAAGAAAGGAAAAAATGAAGATAACTGTGCCTGCATGAAACGCAACGTGCGGTTTAGCTGCTCACGTCTGTCTCTCTCTCTCGCTCGCTCTCCGTCTGTCTGAAGTGCATTTAATCTTCAGCGAATGCACGGTTGTCATAGAGCTGAATCAGAAGTATAATATTAACAGAATGAAGGCCAGCCTCTTGACTTTGCATTGTATGTGGGTTTTTTCCACATATCAAAATTTGGAAATATTACATTCAGCTTCTTTTTGGAAATATTGCTTTGGCACATCACGTGGCCTTTGGATCAACTGTTTGGATCTCTTTACCGCCGGTCGTACAACATCTACAGCCGTATTTATTTATTTATTTATTCATTTATTTTTTCTTCCTTCCCTAAATGAGACCTGGTCAGAGTCACACAAACAACAAGCAACAAACAACTCCTTCTTTTTCTCTCTTTTCTCCTAGTCACAAAATTGAGGCTTCATTTTCCTGATTCAGAGAGTTTGCTGGAACGTACGCTGGTCTTTACCCTGGTCTTGTTTCTAGATTACACTGTTGTAGATGTATAGTGTACTAAAAAAGCCTTACATTCCTTTTTTTCTTCTGTACACTCCAGCAGTTTAAGGCTAAAGGAGTGTTTTCTTTCTTTTTTTTTACTCTTTGTTTATATTTTATTGCATATGTTTTTGCATTTTCTGTGTAGTTATTTATATAAAAATGTGTGTTATTTGATATATTTCTGGCCGTACCCTGAAAAAACAACAACCACAACAAATTAGGAATGGCAAAAATGTTCACAATAACAAGGTGGCACAGATTTGCAACTTATTTGTGATTTTATTAAAATTTTTGCTCTATTGTTTTTTCTATTAGGTGGTAACGGGTAGTTTTTTATGGCACTGATGTTGGGAAAACGTAGGTCAAAAAAATTGTTTATTTGACATTTGTCCGTACTGTAGAGCCTGACAACGATCTTGCAGTCATAACGCGCACACACACACACACACACACACACACACACACACACACACACACACACACACCCAGGACCGGTGTGTCATACACAGCTCCCTTTCGATGATTAACGCAGATTCTCGGGTTCTGTAGGCGCTCCTGATTTACTTTTTTTGTTCCCCTAGCTCGTACACCTTCCGCGTTCCTCTTTGTGTTTATAGTTGGAGGATGAAATGATGGCAGGTGTGTCTTTTCCCTCTAAAGTAAGCGATTGTAGAGCAGTTTATACATCCACTTCCTGTCGCGATGATTATTGGATGTGTTGAATCAGATTTGAAACGTTAGCCACCATAGGCTTTTTTTGAATATAAAAGATATGCTCTTGCTCCATGGGGTTGGTGTTGGTGACGGATACTCACACACACACACACACACACACCCACACACACCCACACACACACACACACACACACTTCTCCTAGATGCTACGGTGTTGTCATATAGTGCTCATTATCTTCATGTTATTAGATCGTGCTTTATTGGCTGCCATAGCTGTCAGGAAAAAGTGCCCTCGGATCTCTGACAAACAGGATCTATCAGTCCTCATTACTGAAACAGACACACACACACACACACACACACACATTATCAGTTGGAAGGTTAGTTTATTGGCAAGTAGCATAAGGAAAAGGGCTCAGCTTATTCTAATAGCTGGCTGTAATGACAGCTCAACGTGTTGCCATTCCACATTGTCTACAGGCACACACTTGCGCACACACACACACACACACACACACACACACACACACACACACAGGTGTATGGTTCAGCGCCGTGGGCAACAGGTCCAAGGCAGGGCAGAGGCTTAGCAGGCCACTGAGTTACAGCCTGTGTGTCAGATAGAGATCAGCCCAGCGCTGTTAAAGACGCTAATGAAATATGTTCTCATCCAGCCATCCTCCGTTCCGCCGAGGGCGCTCGCCATACACACACACACACACACACACACACACACACGCACACACACCCTACTTTCCCATCATTCCGGGCCTGTTCTGGATCGCACCGTCTCCATCAGCCCTGCAGCTCTGACATGCTCAGGCCCACAATCTGCTCATCGTGAATGACGGCGCGTTCGCTGTTGCGCCGCATCAACATTAGCGTGGACTAATTTAGCTCACCGCTGCGGTTTTTCTGGAAGCCGCCTCGCTCACATCTGTGTCAGGGCTGTTATTAAAAGATGAGATAAGGACAGTTAAGGGGTGGCTGAGAAGGAGAGGGGGGAGGACTGTTAGTTTAGCGTTAGGGAGGGTGACTGACTCACTCGTTCTTCCATCTGTCATATCTCACAGGCAATTTAGCGCTGCCTCCTTTTCATTATCGTGTCCCTGAAGTTTATATAAAATCCACACCAAAGCGCACGCTGACGAGTGAAGACGATTCGGGTTTAAATATCCACGTGAAAATCCACTCCATTAGCGTGGACGCCAGATGTCTGTGATTCTTTCTACCAAAAGAATTTAACAGGCGAACAAATAAAGTTTCTCAGTCGCCATGAGAGAGACCTATAAGTAGTTTGGGATCGAAAGACAGCTTCTCAGAAGGTCACTGGGTTTCATGGTGAAAGCCATAACCTTCTAAAATGTTGGAAAGAAAGAGTCTGAGGTGACGGTACATTTTCGATAGAGTTCTTTCTGGAAACTGGATGATGAGTATATATTCAGGGTTCGACGCTAACCAAGCATTTATACTGTAGGGGAAAAAGTTGCTGCACATCTGTTCAGTTAGGCTGAAATGTTTACGTTGAACGATTCGCTGCCAAAATATTTTGGTGGCGTCCCTAATAAATATGGCTAACCGATGTTAACGATATACTTGTCTATTGCTAGCTTAGTCAAACATACACGGAGAGATTTTATTTCACGTTAACGGACTCAAAATAGTGTTCAGCAAAACAGTGAAAGCAAGGCCACGTGCTTCAAGTGAGAACGTTAAGTCAAGACAAGAGCACCTGTCCAGAACTTACCTGAATTCGAGGGAAGGGGGCGGGGCTTCCAGATGTCCGGTTAATTTCGCAGAATTCAAAACACCTACTCAACTGTCAATCGTTCCAGATTTGTCGATTGATTTATATGCTGGTTTTTTTTTTTTCTTTTCTTCAATGGAACAAAAAATGAAAATCTCTCTTTACGAGCCAGAACTCGAAGCAGCGTTCTACCGTGCTAAAACGCATAGCTCGTGCACAAGACGCATTCTCAGAACTGGAAATTCTTACAGCCGGATAGGTTACGTAGTCTTTTATCTAGTACGAACGTTTCCTGTGGAAAAAAGTGTTTGCCAGGAGTTTTGCCGACTACTGTAAACCATTCCACCGTGCTAACATTGCTTAACACTACTGAACACTTGTTAATGCACACCTTGTCTAGGGATGTTCAGTTCTTGTATGATCGCCAACGTCCCGGTGTTGTTGTTTTTTTGTTTTTTTTTTGTTCAGTGGAAATAATTGCAGGAATGTGACGGAATGGACTAATCATCCTCGCTGCAGGGTTCAGTAAGTCATCACTTTTATTAAAGAACGGGTTTGTCTTGTCTTTTATGCAGCATCATGATCAGCCTGAGGTTGGTGTTGACTCTCATTTTCTCACCATCTGGTGGCTCGTGAGAGGAGTTTGGCACCGAAACAGATCCCGGCATCCATTTTTTGCTTAGCTTTAGCTGTTGTTGTTTTCAATGATTTTCCTAGCTTTTACAGACATGACCGGGCAAAAACGTGCGACAAAAACAAACGCCTTCACGGTAGCCACATTGGGAAAGTCCAGCACTTTGCTAAAACAGAGCTAAGAAAAACATTGCTGTACGGTTGTTTATTTCCAACTATGTATGAATGTATTATACAGTATATAACAGCTGGTATGTGTGTGAGTGGTTGTGGGTGAACCCTGATGTGTATACCTCTATGGCAACATTTCAATGATAGCTTTTTTCCCCCTCTTTTTTGGTGTGTTGTGACAAGTATAGATACAGATACTAGGATTTTCTTGGACAGATACTTGAGGTATGCATCGGGACCACGATCCTGAGACATGCAACAAAATAGCTGCGCAAATGTGAGGTTTGATTAAAAAATTAAAAAACAAAGCTTGCGAGATGAACGAAGACCGTGACAATGAATAAGAACATAGACTTCAGAGATAAAGTTACCAAACTATATTTTTCCTTGCTGCTGTTGTGGTACCACCAAGGCTGTATCTTTTGTACCTGTAGAAGGTATATTTTACCTATGTACATTTAAAAATAAACTAAGGTACGTAATTGAACCTTACGTACCGTTAATGTATCTTAAATCTAGATGATAAACAATAAAGGTACCTTTATGGTACAGTCCCAGCGAGATGAAAAAAATATGGTTTGATACGTTAATTTCTGAGAGTCTACAGTGTTCACTCCTTTATCCTTAGTAACTGCATGGTCAGTGCCGCGGTGGTATAAATTAGGCTGCTGGTTTGTTTGTAATCTGGAAAACCAGCTGAACTTGTTAGAAAATAGCAGTGACAGGTACAAAAAATATATATATAATAATTACATATCTAGTTAAAACCAGTAGCTTAGGCTGAGGAACTGATTGCAAGAATTTGCACACAATGCATTTTTTTGTGTTTCCCAGGACATTCATAAATCTTCCAGGTTAGGCCACACCCACTTTGAGGTTATTACCGCATTTGAACCGTCGGAATGGCGCCATTTTTTACCTCCATGTATTTGAGGTACAAAGTGCGAAAAAAACCAACCAAACAAAACAAACAGTAGTGTTTCAAGAGTGTCTATTGTTAGTAACCAGCTAGTCAGCTAACTGTGATGAGTGATGTACATTTTTCTCCTCAGACCAGCGTTCCAGATTTAAAGGGGTTCATCCTTCCAGTTTGTCCAGTTTGTTGTCCAATTCCACTACTATTGATCCCTGTGCAACCCATCTCGAACTTGTGTCGTACGTGGAAGCTTTAAACAAGTATGCTTCATCTTTTCTTTCCTTTACGACCTCCTGAGAGACAGCCGAGGCAGGTTCACGTCTGTCACAACCGAATAACCAAAACGGACCGGATCGGTCAAAAGATTTTAAAGTGAAGATGCTTTGATAAAATATCTTCAGTTCCATTTTACAATGTAAGATCTGTGGCTTAGGATGCCGCCGAATTGTTGCGTATCGTTGCGGATTGTTTTCGGAATATCACTAACATCGAAGATGACGACTCTCTGCTTGGCGCAGAGGATTCTGGGACGCGTGAACCGTCGAGTGCTGCTTTGTTTGTGGTTAATTTGACATCACTTGCTGAACTCGATGGAGTTGAGGAGACTGTCCCAAGTTCCCGGATAGGAATTCCGAGTTGTTTCCTGGTCGGAGGTCCGGAATTATGAGTTACGATCGCTAGTCGAATGCAGCTTAAATCTGGATACAGATGTGGATTTTTGGAGCTTTAAACAGATACAGATAGTGCTATTGAATATGCACACACACCCACATACACACACACTCTGACACAAGCAGACACACCCTAACTGCACTCACACCAGGTGATTAATTGTATCCAGGCTTGATTGTGACATGCTCAGCGCAGCTCTTAATGGCCCGGGATAATTGTAGTGGATTGTGATTGCAGCTTCAGACTTCAGTAATACACTATGTCCAACATCAATCTTCATCCTCAAAGCCTGCAATTTAGACTAAAGCTTCATTTACGACAGTACAGCAGTAACTCTCCGACCCTGATTTAGGCAATTAGGTATGTGTGTGTGTGTGTGTGCTTGTGTATGAGATGTCAAATATAGACAGGTTAGGGCAAGATTGGAACATTATTACTGCGTAGTGCTGCGGGTTATGAAAAATAATTAGAGATGTCTGTGTGGGTGGGTTAGTAAGTGTGTATTTTAGGGCAAAAATTATATAAAAAAATGTTTTGAAGTCACATATTACAGTTTTTTTCCCCCCTCAGCATTCATCGTGTGCCCTTTCTTTTAATTCCCTTCAAATGAAGACCATTACTCGTACAAATTTTTTTTTTTTTTTTTTTTTTTTTTCAAGCTGTTATTAAGCAAAATAATAATAATAATAAAAGCCTTCCTCAAGTAAGTAAGGCATTAAAAATCTAAAGAGAGGATTAATGAGAAAATAATGCGACCCAAATGATATTCAGCTTTCAGTGGCAGGTATTAAAGTGCGTAAGTGGAAGCCAGAAGCCTGCTCCGTTTCACCACTGCACTAAGTCTATTAGGTTAAAAGAATGCAGAAGAGGAATAAGCAGGTTATAGTACATTTTAATTGCCTTACTTTGTTTAGTTTTATTTTGTTTATTTTGTTTGGCTTTTTCCCCTCATTAACATCCCAAACTTTATTAAAAAAAAATACTCGAATCAAACACGGCGCTGACAGGAAGTGCTTCCAGAAGTTTCCTGGCACTTTGTCCAAACCGCCGCAATAAAGACTGTAATTATTAAAGAAGCAGGAAACAGTGAGAGAATAGAAAGAAAGAAAGAAAGAAAGAAAGAAAGAATAATTATTAAAGGGGGAATGCAAAAGCAAAAAAAGAAGAGGAGACAAGTGGAAAAAAGATGTAAAAATGAAAATGATTAAGAAAGAAATAATAAAATGCCGAGGAGAAAGAATGAAAGAAAATTAATGAAAATTAAAAAAAATAAATAAACCAATGAATAAAGGAGGAAAAGAAAAGCAAGCAAAAAAGGACAAGAAAATAAGTGGAAAAAGGAAGTGACTTAAAAAAACAAACAATGTCAAGGAGGAAGAGAGAGAGAAAGAAAGAGAGGAGGAAAGATGAGGAAATATGAAAGGAAAGACAAAAAGAATGATGGAAAGATGGAATGAATGAAGGACAGGGAAAGATGGAAGGAAAGAAAGACAAGAAAAAGGTGGAAAGAGGAAGAAAAACAAAGACCAAGCACAAGACATGGCAGCCGGAACAGGAAGAAAGGAAAGAAAGAAAGAAAGAACGAACAAAGAAAGAAAGAACAAGGGAGGACGAGACAAAATGAAAAAAGATGGAGGGACAGGAAAGATGGAGAGACTGAAGGAAGCTAAGATGGAAGGAAGACGGAAAAGCAAGATGGAGAAAAAGGAAGGATGAAAATGGAAAAAAAACTGAAGAAAAGAAACAAAAGAAAAGTTGTTGTTCTTGCTGATGTCTCTTGTATCTCCACAGATCCCACGACCTGTATATGTACAAGTGTTTAGAGAAGAATTCTGTGTACTGTCTGTGTGTCTGTGTGTCTGTGTCTGTGTGTACTGTGTGTGTGTGTGTACGTGTGTGTGTGTGACTGTGTGACTGTGTGTCTGTGTGTCTGTCCGTGTGTGTGTCTGTGTCTGTGTGTCTGTGTGTCTGTGTGTGACTGTGTGTCTGTGTGTACTGTGTGTGTGTGTGTGTGTCTGTGTGACTGTCTGTGTGTCTGTGTCTGTGTGTCTGTCCGTGTGTGTGTCTGTGTGTGTGTCTGTGTGACTGCGTGACTGTGTGTCTGTGTGTCTGTGTCTTTGTGTCTGTGTCTGTCCATGTGTGTCTGTGTGTGTGTCTGTGTGTCTGTGTCCGTGTGTGTCTGTGTGTCTGTCTCTGTGTGTGTGTGTGAGGGAGTGCATGTCTGTGTGTGAGCGAGTGCGTGTCTGTCTCTGAGTGTGTGTGTGAGGGAGTGCGTGTCTGTGTGTGAGGGAGTGCGTGTCTGTCTCTGTG
>JAQMYM010000023.1:4416964-4442563 GCA_030014255.1 Parauchenoglanis ngamensis
TGTGTGTACTGTGTGTGTGTGTGTGTACTGCGTGTACTGCGTGTACTGTGTGTGTGTGTACTGTGTGTGTGTGTGTGTGTGTGTGTGTGTGTGTACTGTGTGTGTGTGTACTATGTGTACTGTGTGTGTGTGTCTGTGTACTGTGTACTGTGTGTACTGTATGTGTGTGTGTACTGTGTGTGTGTGTGTGTGTGTGTACTGTGTGTGTACTGTGTGTGTGTGTACTGTATGTGTGTGTGTGTGTGTGTGTACTGTGTGTGTACTGTGTGTACTGTATGTGTGTGTGTGTGTGTGTGTATACGTGAGCGTTAGAGATCATACACAGGTGAACAGGTAGCAATGAATGAAAGCAGAAATCTCAGCTTTGCCTCAGCAGCAGAACTACACAAGCAGGACGTGTGTTTCAGGGGGAGAACATTAACTGTAACGGCTCTTGATGTGCCGGCGCGGAGCGTGCTGTCAGCATGGCTAATAAACACTTCATTTAGTTTTAATGGTGCCGGCGCCTCTCAGCAGCCTTCAAAAGCCTCCTTTATTTGGGTCATTTGCGTCTTTTCCTCGAGGAGCACCCCGGGGACGTGGGATCCGTCCACATCGGCGCGTTTCAAACCGAGGGGGAAATTAATAGGGCTATCTCTGGAAAATAAATAAGTGATGGGCATTACGCTGACAACAAGCCCTCCGAGCTTATTAAGAGACTGTAACAGGGAGACAGACAGAGAGGGTCAAAAAAAAGGAAAAAAAATAAATTTTTTTGCATCATATTAGTGTATTTCTTTCTTCTTCTTCTTCTTTCCTTGAGCTTTCACTTCGTAGGCTCTCTGTTTCACAGAGAACGATTGTAAACACGGTAATTACGGTTTGTGCGCGAGTTAATTATTGGGTATGCTTTCAGCCCCGGGGGACGTTTGCGTGTATGTTTGTGCTGATAAAATGTTCTACTCATCAGCAGACCTCCGATGGTGGTGCAGCCCCCTTTTCCAGAGTGGACTGCAGGGAGCCAATCCCACGAGGCCTCTCAGCCCAAGGACCAATTAGTATTAAGCGGAATTAATCTAAACGCAACACTGCCCTCGGAGCAGGTCTTCTCGAGGTGAAGAGGAATTAAGCGAGCTGGGAAATTGCTCGGCTCTGTGAGGGCCGCGCCGCCTTCTGCCGCAGATAGAAAGGAGACTCGCTTGGCGCTCCGCGGCGAGTCGAACTTAAGCTCTCGATTGATAATAAACTGCCGTGATGCTTGGGTTTACTGACTGCCTTGCTTTAAAGTTCTTGTAGGTGCAGAAAAATTACTCTACATTGTGGGAAATATAATTTTTGCTTGTTTGGATTTTTTTTTTTTAGGATATATATATTTCTCGAAGTGTGATTTTTAAAAAAATTTTTTATTTGTTTATTTATTTTTTGGTAGCTAAAATGCACCGACCTCTGTAGCTAAAAACCACAGAAACCAAAGGCCTCAACATAGAATAATCTATAAACTTTAACGCTAAATCCTTTTTTCGTTTACCGTAAAATTGCTAAAATACTTCACAGTCTTATTTTTGAACCAGTTTTAATGCTAAAAATGTACCGTTAAGATTTTCTTTACTTATTCAAATGCAGATTACTGCAGATTACTTTATTTATTTATTGAGCTTTTTGCTTGCCGTTTATTTCCGAGCAGGTCCGTTAGTGTTAAATCACTACAAGGTATGATGCGTGTTAAGCATCTGCTGCAAGGACAATTCAAGGTTGTTTTAAAAGAATTATCCTTTGGTCTGGAAGAGACTTTACAACGTGACTTAGGGTTGAACGTGTGATCATCTGGTGCAAATCGGTTTTGTATTGATTTGTAATTGCATACAATTAGAATCGTCTGTGTCTTTTTCCTCCGTGTAACCAGATCACACGACGACGATGACAACGGTGTTAAAAGTTAACGCTCCCACTTATCCAAACTTGTATCCGAAAGTTAGCAGTTTGAATTCTTTTGTTGTACGTATCAGTCAGATACATTCTTTGAAAAGGTTCATTTGTGTGCATTTTTGTTCGGGCCCTGCTGGTTCTTCCCTCAGGCAGGACTGTGGATTTGCACTCCGTCTCCCTCTATTGATTTTGAGTTGAATGTGCCTCCATTAGGGTGCTGCAGGGTGTGTGTGTGTGTGTGTGTGCGCCCCCTCGGCGATAGTTCACCATCGATCAGCTCTGACTGGGAGAAGGAGTCAGACCGGGGTTAATATCGCCCGGCCTCACACACGATTACGCTACATTAGCCTGCTAGCGGTCAAGCTGAGCAGGAGGGCGGGGGGTTGATGCTAAGCTAATTAGCACTTGCTTATCATATTGGTGATGACAGGAATTCACTGCTGTTCATTGATCTCTTGTTTTTTTGGTTTTTTTCCCTCCCCTCCTTTCATTTTGAGCACTTTTCTTGGGTTGCAGCTTTGTTGCACTCGATAGTCTCTAGTTCTCAATAGAATTGGTACACATTCGACTTCCAGGAAGCGATTAGCGCTAACAGGGCCCTGATGCTGCGCTAATATGCTAAGTAGGCCCACATAGATGCCTACTCAAGGAAAATTTAATACTACAAGCCAGGATCCAAATACCGCATTTGGGAGTTGATTCTTTAAAGCGCTAAAAGTGAGCTTGCGTTTTTTTTTTTCTTCTTCTCCTTCTTTTTTTTGCCTTTGAGCCATGTGTATGAACATCAATAGTGTTTGAAGCAGGTCAGAATCTGTTTAGAAAGAGCAACCCCCGCGTGCGTGTGTGTACAATCTTCTAGAAGAATCCGGGACTGGGTTTTTATAGAATATGACAGCTGTTGAGATGTGTTTGAAGATACTTCAGCAGTAGTGTCAGGTTTTTTTTTTTTTTCTTTCTTTCTTTTTTTGGTGTGTGTGTGTGTAGTAAAAAGAGAGCCTTTTATGCTACCGAGACAGAAGTGTGACACGTCTGAAAGGCCGCTGGTTCTCTCAGACACTCACCTTTCTTAGAGAGCACAAAGAAACGGCGCTAATTTCTAGCTTTGGCAATTAAAGAGTGGCGGCGTCGCAGAGTCGCACGCCTTTGTCTCTCAGTCACCGCGGAACACTGATCTGCCTGTCACGTCTCACGTAATCCTGTAGCGCCCGCTGTGTTCGCTTCAACTCTCTTTCCCTGCTGTCTGTCACTCGTTCACTCTGAGCTGTACAAGCGTGCACCGGTGGATGTTATTTAAAAAAAATAAAAAAAGACACCGGATGCAGTGGGTGCTGATTGTGAACAACATATACAGTAGTGACTGAATTAACTGACGGAAAATTGATTTAAAGAAATAAGGAATTATTCGGAAAAGCCCTGTTTGTTTTTCTTGTGGATGATCGTTTACGTCCTTGTGGATGAAAAGGAAAAAAAAAAGAAACTAAGCAGAGTATTAAAAGCTGCTGAGTTCTTAATTAAACAAACAAATAAATAAATAATACAATTAATAATCAGTCAGTTATATAGTCAATGATTCTAGCTATAGTTTTAATAATTATTACGAACTATAATATTTTAACTAATATTATTAGCTGTAATAACTATAGTTAATTAACTCGTTTCAGCAGTCATATTAAATGTTTCTCATCGGCCCGATTGTTTGCTCAAGCGAAAAAGGGATACATTCAAATCGGAAATTGAAATTTTTGCCAATATTTATTGGCAAAATAAGGTTCACGAAGGATGTAAAATATATAATGCTAACATTACTCAGAGCTTAAACCTCAGTATTGTAATCTGAAGAGTTGCGGAGAGGCTGACACCAGGATAATTTATGAGTAAGACAGAAAGTTCAGTGGAAACGCAGTTAAATTCTTGTTCTGAATTTAAATTCAATGTTTTCATTTGCTTTATTTAAATGTTTAATGATTTTATTTCTCTCTCATGTTGTCTGTATTAGCGTTCTATTTATTTCACGATTTATTTATTTATTTATTTATTGTTCACTTAAATTAGTAAATTAGCCAGATTAGCCAGCTAGAAATTTCCAGTTGCCGGAACAGCCTTTAATAATTTGCATATTGAAGCTGATAGGCCTGATTTTGTGACCTCGCAACTTGTAAATGATGTTTTACCTTTTTAATGGGACAGCATAGAAATTTGAAGAAACAATCTGTAACAGACAAACAAGACGATTGAACCATTTAGACTTTTCAAGCTTTTTTTAGTTCGCGTGTTCCAATATTTCAGACTGATTCGATATGATATACTTCACTTATATCTTCAGATACTTAAGGACTGACCTGATGTCTTTGAATCTTTTTTTTTTTTATAACTGACCATCTTGATTTGTATCGTTTCTCTGATGTCAAGATAAAGAATCTATCAATGTTCTGTATATACAAATGAGAAGGAAAAAAAAAAAAAAAGAATTATCTGTCTTAACATACAGCCGGCAGGATAATCAGGTGCAAACGAATGAGTCATGAAACGAGCTTGTTTGTAGTATGTGTCACACTATTATGCAGAAGTCTTTACCGGAATTCCTTCATGAGAGCTTCTATTTTAAGGAGTCATACTTTGCAATCGCTTTTATCTGCATCATCTATGGAAATTTCATTAAGTGCCACACCTGAGCTTACAAGCTGCTGCCAACTTTTGTACTTTTCATTATAAACTTGTTGTGCCATGGTATTACACAAGAAAAAGGTGTTGCCATGGGACGCAAGGAATGCTTAACTGCAAAAGAGATGATACTAATCATTAAGAACTTGGGTGATTATAAAGACGCTTGAAATTGCGATCGTATCATCCGGAAATGTGTGGCAGGATCGAATGCAGTTAGGAAAAGGTCCGATAAGGGGAAAATGGAAGTTGTTTCAAAATGTAAACTCTCCCTTATTAATGCGAGTGATGATGAAGAATCCGTTACAGCGAAATGATATTTGATGACACTGATGCCAGCAATGTATCAGGATCAACAAGCTGCGGGAAACTCGCCCAGCTTGGCACATGTGTAAAGTCAGCTTCCTCTGAAGGCCACCTACAAAGCAAACCACGTATAATGGGCGCAGAAATACACGGAGCTGGACTTCCAAACTGTGTTGCGTATCGAGCGACTCCTCATGGATGGACCAAGGGGTGGATAAGAAATGAAAGATCACGTCTTCTCGGACCGAGACGTCAGCAAGGGGGTTGTGGTGTGATATTTTGGGCTGGAATCTTTGGCTCGGTCCTTGGCGAGTTCCAGAAGGTGTGAAGCTGACCGCAGATTCCTATATAGTATTTCTGCAAAACAACTTTGTGCCATGGTGCAAAAGAAAGCCTCTGGCATTAAGACGGATGATATTGATGTATGACCATCACATGCTGCCGAGAAGACAGAAGACCGCTTAATGAAATGACCACCTGGTGGAGTAGCCAGCATCGTCACCTAATCCTATAGAGGAACTTCTGGAGCATCTTCACACAACAGGTTTATCCTTCTGGATGGCATGTTTCTTCAAAAGATGAACTGTGGGATGTCATCTTAACATCAGCAAGACGTTTTCTACCCACAGGAATTCAGAAAAAAGTCAAAGACTCATTTCCGTCGTATCTAACCATGGAGAGTATATCAATAAGTAAGCTTTTATGCCGAAGGATGTTACATCGAAATAATTACAAACCCTTTGCTATCATTTCCTATAGCGTTTCCTTCACACGAAATGACCTCATGAAAATCATGTTGAAAAGTCAGGAAGTTTTCATTTCTATTCCGTACGTTTGCATAATAGCGAGGCACAATGAAGGGTTGTGTATTTTGCGAAGTCGTTAAAAATCTCTCCAAATATTTCATAACATGGGACATGACTTTGACCACTCGTTTGTTTGTGCATGCTTGCACTTGAATCTGCTAATTCATTTCTGAGATGTTGGATAATTTGTACTTTTCCTAACAGCATGACACATACTGTAGACTTTCCCATAGGTTCAGAGGGTAAAGAGCGCACAGGCAGCTTAAGTACATGTCGCTGCATTGTTACAAATCTGTGCTGTGATTTACTGCCGTCACTCCTGAGCTCTGGCCTCCGGGGCCTAACAGGGTCATCAGGACACCCTGAACAGGTTCGACAATAAATATCTCCTCAAATGTTACAAATTATACGCTGACTGTTATTGAAAGTCTTGTGATTTGTACTTGTGAAAGCTTCAGCTTCCCTGTCACGTTCTTTCGCTCTCGCGCCCAACCCCTCGCATTCCTCACGGTAATTTACAGTATGGCCGCCAGCGGTTTTGCTCAATTCCGAGGCCCGAGTGGAAGCTGATATACTTGCGATGTTGAGCAATGTTGAAGTTAGGGCTTAATTAGAGTTCGAAATAAAGAAAGACTGGAATTTGAATTAGAGGGAACCGAGGAGCCGTGTCGTTATTAACCCTCCATGACGGGTCACTGAATAGAGAAGGAGAAGGAAGTGGAGATGTTTTCTGCTAAATAATGAAGCTGTATTTTCAGCAGAGCGGTTTCCACGACTACGTAGACTTCTGATGTCATCTAAAACGAGTCCTCATTAGTAATTCTGTGGAACTAAGAGCACAAAGCATGACTTGTAATTATAACTTCCAGCAACCCTTGTAACTTTTTTTTCTCTCTCGCCTCCAATTCAATCCCATTAGCTATGTTGTCTTACTGCAACACTTCTCAATTCTGGTGTTGAATCATTTTCTATAACAGCAGCACTGACTGTAGCCACAGGTTTTAATTAACGATAAAATTGTTTCTATAGTACCAGCTCGGTCGCTGGGATGTGTGCGGAGAACACTCTATGTATATAAAGACGTGTGTAATTGTTGATGCGGTGAAGTTTTCTCTGAGGAAATGTTTATTCCGCGTTTTCGGAAGGAGTCTCCGCTGTCAGCGCTTGAAGCTGCAACTTTCAATTTTCCGCACTAGAGTGTATGATTCATAGGTGACGTGACAAGCTGCATTTTATGTCTTATTCAAGATTAAATTTCACAGCAAGACAAAAAGGGAGACCTGTAATGGAACAATTGTTTATAAACGTAAGCGTGAACACGAACTACGGAACTTGTTTTCTGGACTTTCCACAATTTTACATGAAGCGTTATTAGCATATCTTTGCTCCCCGAGTGTGATTTACCCATGTTGTTAAACTACAGTGTGAATTCCTGCATTGATACATTGGTCTTTTATGGCCAATCCTCATTTTTTTTTCCTTTAAGAAGATAGGAACATCGTTCATCAGATGAACCCCTGCTTGAAGCTTCTAGTGGTCCTGTGAGTGACAGGATGGACAAATCTGTTTACACATCTCTCAGGGGATAATTGTGTGACAATGCGGTGACTTTTTTTCCCTACACTCTTCAATCTTCCATCACAGCTTATGTGTCGCTGTTTGTTTCCCAAACTTATGAGTCCTTTTCAAATTGCTGTTGACACTGTGGAGAAGCAGCTAATGATGGTGTGTAATGGCTTCTGATGACAAACTCCATGCTTGAAGAACCGTGTAATCTCCCCACAATTAATTAAAGTACGTCCTGGTTTTTTTTTTCCTCCCTCCCTGCATACACACACACACATACACACACACACACACACACACACACATACACACACACCCTCCTTCTTCCCTAGTTGCTTTTCTCCCTAACCAGATGCCAGTAAATGACTGGAATAACATTGCTGTCAACAGTAAAAAATGAAGAGCCAAGCCGTTAACAAAAGCAAGAGGTGCGTGGAGGCCCAGATGCGCCGTTCTCGCTACGTTAGCGTCGCAATAGATGCGCTACGCAGCATCTGTAACAAGGGAGCTGTAATTACCACAGTGAGCCCCAGCAGCACAACAGTCTGTTTACAAGAATGCAGTGTGTGTGTGTGTGTGTGTGTTATATTGTTTGTCCACATCGCTGTTCTTATATAAACTAGTTACACCATTAACGATGGAGTCCATGAGTCTAATTTCATTCTTGTTTTCCCCCAGTATATTATCACCATTATCTTAAGTAAAAAGTAGAATCTTAGGCAAACAGTTTTTATGTGAATTTTGGAATCCCTTAGTATTTGGTACATCCCTCTTTTGCGTTAATGACCGCGTGCACTCCAGCAGGCATGGACTCCAGAAGATTGCGTAAAGCCTGACGTTTGATCAAATCCACTGGAGTGTCGTCTCAACACGTGCGTCACTGGAAGGAGTGAGACTCAGACTATCTTTAGGAGTTAAGCTGTTAACATCGGTCAATATCACAAATTTGCTTCCATTTAAACAGTGACCTAGAAATAGCGGAGAGTCCAGAATATCTAATATCTTGAAATGCTATTAAATGTTTATATTCTTTGCTTTACATCTTTTCCTGAAATTATGAACCTTTCTGATTATTTCCAGATTGACCTGAGAAAGAAAAGTGTACACGACTGTACATTACTCCTACAGCCTCAGGAGTACTTTGCTTGCAGAGTTAATGGATTTTTGTCCAAAATGTCCCATATACCAGACTTAATTTTTACTTGTATATATACACTATTTATGCGAGAGATTACTGGCTTATTTGGGAGCTTCTTCTATTTTGTGTAGCTGGGCTACTAGATCTGGCTGAACTGATATGGATAAGTGTGAAAGGGGGGGAAAAATGTCCAAAGAGCTGGATATACATAAAGAACAAAAGGGGACCTAAAATGAGCCCTTGTGGGACACCGTAATTACTTTTGTAGAATCTTCATTGCTGATGACGGAGTACCAGATAAGATCAAAATAAATTTTGGGCTTGATTTCTGATTTTGCCGCCGTAGATTAAACTCTCACGTCGTAAAGGAATTATTTGGTTGTTAGTTGAGATCGGTGGTCTTAAGACGCGTAACATGATGCACAAATTAAGCGCTATTACGACCAAAGGTAGTTGAAGACAAAGTGTAAGAACTTTTTCAGCTTTTAGAGTGTAAGTGCCGTTACAATGCTAATCTAAAGGCCACCAACCGTGTCTGAATGTGTAAAATGGATGACTTAAGCAATGCATAGTCATTTTCTTTAATGGCTGGTCTGTGGATCGTCATTGTATAATATGACGTGGAGAACATTTTATTGTGTAATCAGGAATCTTTTCATACAGTGCAATGAATAACTGTTATAAAAAAAAAAACCACACCACTGAAATAGACGTAAAACCAACCACACCACCCTGCTGAGATAACGTTTATTCTTCATAACGCTGAGTCGACGCTTTCAAATTTGTTTGACTCTTTAATCATTTAATATATTATGTAATCTTGCTGGAAATTACAACGTCATAAATGAGTGTTTATTAGTATAATATTGCTGTTCATATGCTTTGTCATCACTACTGAAGCTGTTCATTGTTGTTTGTGTGTGTATACATATATAAAACAATGTTGATTTATAAGAATGTTGACTCTTTTCCTGTTGTTCAGATCACTTTTCTCTCTTTATTTTTCTTCCACACTGATATCGATCCAGAAGCCGGCACGCAATTAAGCCTGTTTTGCAGATAATTCCTCCATCTTGGCTTATTTTTATAAGTAAATGAGAAATTTTCCATGCTTTGTGTAAGTTTTGATAGGAGCTATCAGTCTGGAGTTGCCTTTGCCATTGATTTGATTAAGGGCATTATGCATTGTCTAATGAGTTTTACACTTGGCTGGGTGAAAAAGAATTACCGGAGCAATTTCTGACCCAGAAATCTTTGCTCCCACCTGCTCTTCATCTCCCACCCCCCTCCACCTCTCCTTGCTATCCCTTCTTCTTCCTCATTGCAAATAGACCCGCTCCAACATAAAGCAAATAGACACAGCAGATCAATGGGACAGATCAAGTTTATTTAGAAATGTATTTGTTTTTTCCTGCTTCCAATTGATTTTTTCGCACTTTTGCTTTAATTTCCATTTTTTTTCCCCCATCCCTACGTAATAAACAGCAATGTTGCGAATATGAAAATCAGAATAGTTTAAAACGTTCGATTTTCCACGCAACAAATTGCCCCCTAATTAAAGGGCAAGGGCATCACGTGATCTTTCTTTCCTTATTCACTTTTAGTTCTCATATTGTCCTCTGAGACGGGTGTCTCCTACCTGCGTGCGTTTGGAGACATCAGCATATAAAAGATGGGTTGAATATGTTGGGCAGAATATTGCCCTTCTTCTCCGCACCCAATCCGTCTTGCTTAGGGAGGCAATCTTAGGTGGAGTAGATATAAACTAATATTTGTGTATCACCTCAGCGAGACAATACGAAGACGGCGGTGATTTTTCATCTTTTTATGCATACAGCGGAAGCATGAAGGATTGCAGTTTAGGGCTTTTTTTTTCTTTCCTTTTGCGAGATTGGCGGCTAAAGCGGCGGTCGCCGTTGGCGCCCAGGGCCACTTCTGATGTCACGGCGAGCAGAGGAAGAGTGATGAGAGCATTATGCTCGCCTGTCACCCTGCTACGAGTTTCCTTCTGCCAGGCGTGCATCTACACACACACACACACACACACACACACACGCACGCACAAATTCATATGTGCAAGCCCAGATTAACACATACAGAGTCGCTTACTCTCATTCACACACACACACACACACACACACACACACACACATGCACGCACACACTTGGTACTATGATTGACAACCGGGCCTGACATAATTCTCTCTGTCATCTCTCTCTTCGGCCTCTTTATTGCCCCTGCTGTGGTTGAGCCTTCGGAGCAAGAGAGAGATAAATCTGTTATTTATAGCCTCGCTTCCTTCCTCCCTCCTTTCCTACTTCCATCCCTCCCTCGCTCGCCACTCCACTAACAGACCGTCTTATGGGGGTAATCTACCTGCGTTAGCCAGCTAGCCTATTCATCACCACGAGCAGGCCCAGAGGGGTCACGCCGCTCGTCTCTCGCCAGGCATCCAGTCCGGGAAGCAACTGAGGAAGCGCGAGCCGAGCTCCAGATCAAGCTGTGGACAAACACGAGGCAGCTCACAGCAATAAGGAGGCATTAGGCCTGGATTGACACGCACACTCGGGTCTACACTCCTGTGATTAGATCTCATATTAGCAGTTAGCGTGTGGCTAACACCTGAAACCCCTCCTGTGCACAGAGTAAGCTCTTAGACTTATTGAGTACACAGCAATTGAGTGTTCATGGCCTAAATTGTGTGTGTGTGTGGGGTGGGGGGGGAATGTGTGGAGAGAGACAGAAAAACACATCCTGAGGTTCAGGACACTTTACACTAATGCTAATGAGCTTAGCACCCAATTTCTGAAGTTTGCAAAAGTTTGTGTGTGTGTGTGTGTGTGTGTGTGTGTGTGTGTGTGTGTGTGTGTGTGTGTGTGTGTGTGCGCGTGTGTGCGCGTGTGTGTGTGTTTGGAGAGAGAGAAACAACACATTCTGAGGTAATTCTTTGCGCTAATGCTAATATAATTTATAAAAGAAGGAATGTAGCATCACTTCCCCAAGTTTGTAGACATTTCAATTTTTGTAAAATAGTTTATGTGTGTGTGTGTGTGTGTGTGCGCATGAGCATAGAGTCCTGAAAGTGCTGAAAGCCCACTCTCCACGAGTCAAACACAATTCTCCTCGCTGCCTGAGCGTCCTCATCCTCGGAGGGAGACAGACGGCGCGCGAGAGAGAGAGAGAGAGAGAGAGAGCGAGAGAGAGAGAGAGAGAGATTTGTTCTCTCCCCTTGAAGATGCCGGTGCTTTATTTTTCGTCTATTGCATCTCCTGTCAGCAAAGCTGCGTGTTTTTCGCCTCTGAACGTTTCTGTTTACTCCCTATATTTCTGTATTATCACCCTTTGCTCCCCTCATCGCCCTTCCTCCACCTCCGTATATTCAGTAAGGGTGTATAAGTCGTATATATTTATACACTTCAACAAGCTCCATCTTGGTGTTTTTGGGTTTCTTCCACTAAACAACTTCTCAGACTGAATAAATTGCTGTGTGGGCATTGCTAAGATGAGATCAGGCTTCTCATCTCCTGCTCTCCTTGCCCAGATTTATTGGGGCTCAATGGGCAACAAGCTGGTCATCACTCTCAGCTCTCCGGTAAATAGACCAGCTATTTGATTCTTATTGCACCATGGTTCGAGCGATGAACCCCTGGGGGCCTCTCACTGCTGGAGAGGATGCCTAGCAAACCGCCTGACTCATTAGGCCCTATTAGATAAAGAAAATCATGGCCAGACTTCAGGGCTCACGGGGCCTGACATGGACTCCACACACACCCATACAGGTTTAATCCTCTTTCCTTAAACCGGTATAGCCACATATCTGTAATGTCTTTTCAGTGAAATGAACGAGTGAATGAAAAACACAAGGTTTATTTATGAATGCCATCCAGCTATTTAAATATCAGGCACATTAAACACACAGTTTTTTTTTATTACTTTTTTATTATTTATAATATGTATTTGTTTATTGTAATTATTTTTTTTTAATCATTTTTACATATATATAGCTATATTTATATATAAGTGTGTATATATATAAATTTTACAATTTAACATTTTATCCAACCCAGTCGTTTTCACTAAAACAAAAAACCCCAGTAAAATAAACAAATTAAACAAACAAACAAATAAATAAATAAATCATAGCAAGAAATATGGGAGAATATGTAATGTATCTTATTATGAACATGTAAAATAAATATTTTTTAATAGATTTTATCAAATGATTTAAATTATTAAAGAAAGTATTCAGCCTGTTTTTTTTTTTTGTTTTTTTTTGCTTATGCTGTTACTCAATTCCATCATTTAATTAATCTTCCTGGAAATAAATGCTTAAAATTAGAAAATTATCATCACTTCCTTTCCTTGTTTTTATTAATATTGAATTAGGTTCAAGTTAGCCTTGTTTTTTTCTGTTTTTTGTTTTAAACTATTATCTTCATTTAACTCATCATGACCCGTCTTTGGAGGGCTTTTTTTAAAGCAGAATATATAAACTAACCTAATCTTCATGAGAAGGAGAGAAGAAAATAACAAAAAAGAAATACAATATACTCTATACATTATAGATATACAGAATTCATTTTTCAATTCAGAATAAGACTAAATAATATTAGAAGTTCTTTAGAATTATATCCTTAATTAATTATCTAAGGTTTTATTAAAGTGAAGTTCTTCCATTTCTATTGAGTATTTACACAGTTATCAAGCTGCAGATGAACTTTATTCAGTTCAGTAGATGAGTCCTATAGCCCTGAAGCCTCATCAGTTAAACCTAGACAAATAATGACCATAAATAGACTTCACTAAGTTAACCGAGAATGCTATATTTATAAAGCTGTATTTTGTTTAAATCCAGGTTTTCGCTTGGCGATTCATCCTTTAACTTTGTCCTCCAGTCGTGTCCATTTTTGTCCCGTCGAGTCCATAAACTCTGAAACATTACAGAGACATTTTGTCTACTGGCGCAATTAAACAAGCAAACATTGTTTACATTTTGTCCTTGCCGGTGCCGTCTTCGTGTTTATCCCCTGAGTTTTGTGTAATCATATGCCGTCCTCCTATTGTGAGATTTTAGACGAGTATCACACTCGGAGATGTTATCTAGATGTGTGGACAGTGTCGCCAGCCGCCTTTGCCATGTGAGCATGTCACGCTATACGTACTAACACCACCGAGCTCGACTCACGACCAAAGATTATCCTTAGCGATGTACAGTTGTGCCTGTGAGAGCCGAACCGGGCTGAATATTGTACAGTGTAAAGCTCTGAATACTAATGTGTAAAGATTATTTTATTGTTTTAGATATCCATCATTGGGATCCACCATAAATTAATGCCTGCACTGTGTGTATGTGTGTGTGTGTGTGTGTGTGTGTGTGTGTGTTTTATTCTTGCTAAAATTACAGGAGGTGTGAGTGTGAGTAACTCTGACCCCACTTATCCTGCACGATGGTTAAAATTTATCTTATGACATGCTCAGGCCTATCTCATCACAGCCATAGAGCGCTCTCTCTCTCTCTCTCTCTCTCTCTCTCTCTCTCTCTCAATCGCCTTCCTATCCACAGGGCTTCATGGTATTTTATGCCTTTTTAATACCAAAATAAGGGATTTATGTCCTGGACATCAAAAGGCCATTTTCCACTGTTCTCTCTCTCTCTCTCTCTCTCTCGCTCTCTCTCTCTCTCTCTCTCTCTCTCTCTCTCTCTCTCGCTCTCTCTCTCTCTCTCTCTCTCTCTCTCTCTCTCTCTCTCTCTCTCGCTCTCTCTCTCTCCACCTTTACCACAGATATAATATTACACACAGTAAAGCGAGTATTGATGCATCTGCAGCAGTGAAATCGCCGTCTGCTAAGAGAACAGAAATCTCTGCTTATTCCTTACATACTGACCTCTGCACATTTGGACTTATACAGTATTAGTATCAGTAGCTGGATATATATTGAAAATCTACTGAGGTTAAATGTCATGAAGAGTCCTAGATGTGATTATTATATTATATAGTAATTTGAAATCGGTACAAATTTGCAAGTCTTATTATTATTTGGGTTTCAGCCTCTAGTATACAGCAAATAATAAGGAAGCAGGGAAAATAAATAAATTAATAAATGAGTTGATCAATCAATCAATAAATAAATTAAGTATTATTGTTATTATTATTTTTACTGTTGTTGTGTTAATAATAATAATAATAATAATAATAATAATAATAATAATTTTGCATGATTAAGAAGTTTGGTCACCAAGAAATTTCATGCAGTTTTATTTTATTTCACAATATTTTAAATTATTTACTTTTATTTTCACACATAAACCATTGGAAATACTGCTTATTTAATAAACCTTTTTTTGATGTTGCTTGAAATATGTCACCTTACTTGGCGCTCACAATTTATATAACTTATTGTATTTTGCTTATGACATTATGCATCGGTCGCTCAGAGATGAAAATTAGAGCAATTTAGTTCTAAAAAAAACAAAACAAACCATGAATAAATTCTATGCCAGTATCTGTTTGTCTATGAAAAAGCATAATGCACTAACCAAACTGGGCCTTTGTTATTGTGTAATTATCATTATTTTTAATGCATTATAAACATTGCTATAAACTGTTCTGCCTTTTTGTAAATAACTGTAAAGCAGCATGCGTAATGCTAAGGTATAATTTGTATAATTCCTCTTAAATGCATAATAATGTTATGAATTTATTCATAGCTCATGCATATGACCTTCATAGAAAGACTTAGTGTTTTATTCTGAAGCAGTATGTGTTTATCTGTCTAGGCAATTCATTCTTATAGTGCATTTAGTGCTTAAAAAGCTGGCAGTTTAAGAAAAAACATGAGAGCACACACACACTTTCAGGTTAATGCATTGGCTTACAAAGCAGTTCATTCTCTTTGATGAGTCGTGATGGGATCTCGAGGCAAGGGGGTCTTGCGATGTATCTTTTTGAATGGGTCATTAGTGAGAAAGTGAAAGTAATGCTATTCTCTGTCTTTCTCTGCCTGTCTTTCACACACACATACGCACACACACACACACGGATACAGACACAGTATAGATCTGCCGTTGGTGAGCAGTATTAGCGGGCTAATCAATGGTCAGTGTAAAGACATGAGGACCAGAGTGTGTAATCACTGCTTGTACAAGATGTCCGTGGAAACGATCGGCTCGCGGTCTGGCCGCTGTAATTGGCCTGCACTCGAGTGTGTGTCGTGTGTTAAATTCAGCAGGTGAGAAAATAAGAAAGAAAACAACGAGCCTCAAATGCTGATAGTGGTGTATTATTCATTTTTATTTCAGCTGAGTCAAAAAGAAAAAAAAAACTTCAATATTTATTCAGCGGTTCTCTGATATTTATTTATCATTCTTCTTGATCTGATTTGCTTTGTGATTAGATTCTGAGAAGGAAGATTTTTAACAACACTTTTCCATTCTTCAAACAATTCCTACAATGAAAGATCTGATCGATACTCGCAGAGACGTGTTTATATGTCTGAGTGTGTGTGTGTGTGTGTGTGTGTGTGTGTGCGCATCTTTCCTGTTCTGAGGGCACATGGCGGAAGTGTGGTTGAGCATGCGAGTGTGTCATCCATTATTTATTATTGGTGATGACAGAGAGCGACTGGCAGCAGCTGTGCGGGTATCGATTGATCCGCAGATTTCCGTGCCTGCCTCTAGTAGTGCTGCTTTGTCTGAGTGGCTCTGTGTGTGTTTGGGTGTGTGCGAGATCGAGTTTACCACAGACACATGGCCTTAAAGGAATACTCCAGTGCATTTCAATCTAATCTCTTTTTATCACATCTGTAGAATGCGACCGATCAGGAGAGACAAGAATTTCAACACGTTTCCTTTTACTGCCGAAAAGTATTCGTCCGGAAATAGAAATCTGTGGAAAGTTGTTGACAATAAATATACTGATGCGAGACTCGTACTTAAATGCATCGATGAACTCTTCAAAACGTATCTTTTTTTGGCACTACTTTTCAGAGTGAAGCGTGAAATGTCTGTCATGGACACCTGAAAACCCTTCAGGAAATATTCAATAACCAGAACTACTTTTTTACTCCTGTGTAAGGAACCACAACACCATGGAGTTCTCAAATCTGACGGCGTGGATTAATTTTCTCTAACAGCACGGCTGTGTTAGTAGTTCCAGTTTAAGTTTCTGTTAACGCTTCTAATTCATTACGCACTAGATTCTAATGCACTTGTTTTAATATGGTTCCGTTTCCATAGTAACGTCTCATTCACAAGGACAAACCGATTTGTTATTTATTTTTTTTAATGTGTTGTTAGGTAATTAAGAAAAACATGTTGTGACGAAGACAGCATTTATTTAATGTTTGTAGAAGGAGTCTCCAGTGTCAGTATTCAGGAGGGAGGCTTTTTCTTCTCTGTCTTATTAACTTAAAAGGAGAGAAAAACACATTCTGGATGTGTTTTGTTGTTATAACAAAATCCATAACAGGAACTAGCTTGTGTCACTGAACTTCCATGTCGTTAAATGGTTAAAAAGTGTGACGTGTTGCTCATTAATAAATAAAAAATTCACAAATTAAAAAAAAATCAGGAAGTGCTGCTACAGGAATAGAATTCACTTTTGGGTGGTAACCGTGACTCTGTTCACTTCCTGCCGTATAACACCACCTTGTCATGGATAGTTTTCCTCTAACAGCACACCTCCTGATGTTTTATTCCTTACAAAAGGACTTTGGCAGGACATGTTCTCATTCCTGTCCTCTTAAGACATTGCTTGTCTGGCCGTTGGTCAGGGATGTATAAAGTTACATAAGATTTGTAGCATGGATGTAAATGTGTCTGGTAATCCCTAAAGGTCCACTATGTAGGATTCAGCCACCTGAACCTCCCGGTGGCCGTCAGGTTCCCGTAGCGTATTTCCAAGTACTCACATTCACACTCCCTTGCATTTTCCCTGATAAATAATAAGTATAATCCTCCATTTGTCAAAATGTACATTCTCAAACTTGCTAACCAGCACCAGCAAACCCTCATATCTCTGCTAATAGATTCCCCTGAATCCTACATAGTGGACCTTTTAATTTTTCAGGGTAAAATATTTTCCTCAAGCAATGTTAAAAAACTGTCTTCCAACCAAAACTTGAGTATGAATGTGTCTGGATAATTCTCCAAACTCGCTTGTGTAGTTTTAAATTTGCACGATACAATGCAAACGTGAGCATTTGAAACGTTTAACGACCTAATTCTACAGCTGCGCCAAAAAAGGTTTAACATCAATGAGGTTTTTTCTTCAGTAGAGAAAAACATGTTGAGGGTCTTGTTCATGCTGATGTCAGATGCAGTGTACAGCGATTATGTTGAAAAGTGCTGGAGTATTCCTTTAAGTGACTGGTGGCCTGTAAGACCCACATCATCTCTGATAAACGCTTTTATTGGCATTAAATCTAACCTCTTACGGTTATGTGCTTTAAATCGTTTTAATTTGGTTACTCTGTATATGGGCCTTGGCATGTGGGTGTAATTTGCGTGTGTGTGTGTGTGTGTGTCATTTTTATAGGTGTATATAAAACCTGATCTAAATGAGCCCTGCTCGTTTTGCTCTGCCGTCTGCAGCCATTATGAGTTAACCCTAATTACAGTTATTCCTGTCCTAATGAAGATACTGAGGCAACACTGCAGAGATTAATTTACACACACATATTTTATAACCACACACGCGCGCACACACACACACACAGAGTGGATGTAACATTATTGTTTATGAGTGTGTGATTGTGTGCCTGCTTATAGGTATGTGTGTGTATATGTGTGTGAGAGCATGCGCGCGTGCGCGAGAGAGAGAGAGCGTCTGCTGAATGCACTGTCCATTAATTTCATGTGGACTTCCTATCACCATGTACAGATGCCTATACATAAATGACTCTCTGGTGTATGTGTGTCTGTCTGAAAAACCTGACTGGACCTAATGACGCGGAAATACGCCGTATGCCGTTGCACTCACTCACACACACACACACACACACACACACAGAGGCATTATCTATGCTGCATAGACTCACTGATTAACATGCTAGACAACATTCAGAATTATGACTTCCCATCTCTCGCTCTCTCTCTCACACACACACACACACACACACACACACACGTGCACACACTCCTTCCTAATAAGTTGTTATTCATTTCCCGTCTATTCAGTCTTTCACGTCGTCTTTTTGCCAGGTCCTTCCTGTCATGAGGAAACGTCCACAAATGACTGCTGGCATACTGAGATAATGTCAGAGAATACTGGGATGTCATTTAGCATGAAAAAAAATGGAGGCGAGGTTCCGTTCGTTTGAGCGAGAGGCTCGTCCGTGTCCTAATCTACACGCCTCATACTCCAGCTATGATGTGTGATACACTGCAGGAAAAAGACTCACTTTAGTGTTTGTGTCATTCAGGCAATTAGGAGGTCTGGGCTGATGTGCTTTGCTGCTACATTAGTTGGAAGAACACGATACAGCATGACTGGTGTTCATATTCAGTGAAGTGGCTGATGCTTTTTAGTGCTACACGTATTAGTGGAGATGTAGTTTGTCTTTTATATGCTGTCTATTAATTATGCTCTTTTTTCATAGATAGTCACGTGTTTCTGCCATGAGAGGATGAAATAATTAGCGTGACTGCATCCTACTGTTCCCTGACATTCCCTTTTCCAATTGTTTTGTTCCTAAAGGACTCAGGACTAGGAAGAAAAACTACACCAAAAACATGACGTCATCTGTAACGCATAATAAATATGTTGGATAAGACTTTCTACGAGGTTCATATCTATAATCAGCTATGAACACGTTCGTATCCTGTTGTTATTCAGTCATAGGAAGCTCATAAGAAAAACAACACGTTGTTGGAATAATTTATGAACTTTATAGTTATCTTTATCCTGCATTATAAATCATTAAGTAGTGTTCATAAATTTATAAACTCCAGTTGTACACATAACTGTTAGTAAAGCATACAGTATATGACCTTATAAAGCCATACACTATAACCCATATTATCTGTAGCACAAGTAATAATACATTATAACCTGGGGTACAAGTAATATGTCATGTGTTATAGTAAATAACAAACCTAGTGAACAGAAATTATTATAGAGCCTGACATAATGATATAAGTCATATATGCCTCATATATTATGAATATGTTTGTTTCCAGGTTCATGTTAGCCATTATTAGGCGTTATGTATACTATAGAGCAGTTTATTTTTAATATATTACGAATACAGGATTCCTGTCAATGGAATTTTACCATATCCTTTTTTGGAAATACACCAGATGTAGCGAGTAATAATTATGTGATTGTTCTCTATTCATGTTCACATACGTTACCTGGCTGACTTTAAAGTAAAACACTCAGGGTGCAGTCGCCGATTATCATCGCCTTCCTGGCTGTACAGTAATTAGCACAGATCTCCTTAAACGGCCAGTACGCTTATAGGGAACTGTTCTTCTGAATGGTCAAGCGATTATAGACTTATGCTCATCATTGTTCACAGTTTAATGACAGCATTTATTTCTGAATACTGCGTCTGGTGTAGCCGTGACTCATCTATTACGAGGAAGACTTTCTTGTTTATTTTTTGCTTGTTTTAATTGTTTTAATTTCATTTGGCTTTCATGCAAAGCTGAGTACACATATCATCCACTGTCCAGACACTGTCATGAGCATTTTACTGTGCACTGGAAGAGTGAGCAAGACGTATACAGGGTGTGTCACAGCTGACATAATTACATACGTCATAACATCATTACACCATTCCGAACACCTGTCCATCATTCCAAACACCATTCTGAACACCATTTCAACCACTGATCCACCAGTCAGAGCATTCTTACACTATTCTGATGCCATTTCATCATTCTGAACACCATTCCACCATTCTGAACACCGGTTTGACTACTGTTCCACTATTCTGAACACCATTCCACCATTTTGAGCACCATTCCATCATTCTAATTACCATTCCAAAGACCACTGCATTATTCCAACACCATTCTAAACACCATTTTGACCACTGTTCCAGTATTCTGAATAACATTCCTCCATTCCAAACACCCTTCTAAACACAATTCCACTATTCAGAACACCATTCTCCGATTCCAAACGCCATTTCACCATTCAGAACCACATTCCACCATTTTAGAACACCTTTCCAACACTGCGAACACCATTTCACCATTCTGAACACCATTGCAACCACTGTTCCTCCAGTCCGAGCATTATTCCACCATCCTGAATGCCATTCCACTGTTCCTAAACCATTCCACCATTCCGAACACCATTTTGACCACTATTCTGAACACCATTTCACCATTTTGAACACAATTCCACCATTCTGATTAATATTGTAAAGACAAGTCCATTGTCCTAAACATTTCCACCATTCCGAACACCATGATTAACCCATGGGTGTACTGCAATAAATATTTTGCAGGGTTTAACGTGTGTAAGGTATGATGTGAGTTAACGTGAGTGTTTACCAGTATTTAACCCATGTGTAGCATCTAATGAGTGTATAATGGCGTGAATGTCTAATTGGTATCTCAGTGTCGTGGTGTCAGACTGATTGCTGATGTCATTAATATTTGAAGAAGTGTTTAATGAAGAGCAGGCCTGGATCATTCTCATTGAATACTCCTGAGACTCTATCGATCTCTCTGCAGAATTACACGTGTGTGTGTGTGTGTGTGTGTGTGTGTGTGTGTGTGTGTGTGTGTGTGTGTGTGTGTGTATAAGAGTTTTGTGTATTGGACTTTCTTCAGTTTTAGGGTATATGAGCTAACATCAGCAGTGCCTAATCACTGTTGTGCTGTTGGCGGAAATAATTTTCCAGGTATCCTAAACACTCAGGGTTTGGTGTTCCAGGGCCGTGTTGAGCTTCTTTAAGGTCTTTAGTTTACTTTGAATCAAGATAGATATTTGGCACACCTGGAATAAACTCAGAACTGGATTCTCTTTATTACACTGGGCCATTTTAAATATTTAAAATATTTCCCGATGTATTCTTTTGTGATGTTTCATCTTTTTCTATTTCTTTTGTTACATGGCTTTGATTTTGGAAGATTTAAACGAATTGGAGCACGTTCGAATTCGAAAACAGCTCGTGCCCCAGTTTTTCGGACATTCTTCAGATTTTTAATTCGCTTGAGTTTTGTTAAAAATCTATAACCATGCGTTATGCAGGAAGCATTGAAAAGTGATGCATTAAGAGAAATAAATCATGTCCACAAGCTTGTAGAATGCATCTTTCTATTTTTTTCCCCTTTGTTTGTGTGAGTGATGGTCTTTCCTGAGAAAACTACTTCTCATTTGCAGTGCACTTTCCCAGAGTTATAGAGCATGATGTAGATGAAGATGGAGTGTTTCTTTTTTTGGCTCAGCCGAATAGCAGAATCCCCGCCAGCCTCTGCCCACCCGAGGCCTTTTCCCCTATTGGCTCCCTTCAAGAGATTAAAGGGAATAATTGCCACCTGATTGACTTTTTAATTTTTCATAGGATGTTTTCATCTCCCGGATCTTGTGGCTGCTGTAGCGTTTTTCGTAAAACACACTAACGCTATAAGGTCTGACCTGTTTAAGTGAGTATTGCCTTTGATCTGGAATAGATTTACATATGTAAGTGCGTGAGATAATGTGTAATGGTCTTGTGCGGATGTTGTAGAGATGTGTGTCGCAGAATGAAAGTAGTTCATGGAACGAAACTGTGATTATGGCAGTATGTCCGCGACTTTGTGATGTTGGAAAAGTAAATACCAATAGGAGAGCATTAATTATTTGGAGATATTCAATAATATCAAAGATTTTGACCTGGGACAGAGTTTCAATTTTGTATTTATATTGAATAATTTTTCACCCATTTTGTTTTCCCTTCATAACAGCAGCCTAGAAGGCCCGAATGCCTGTCTCACTGAAAGTACACACCGCCCAGTCCGGCAGATTCCCTCAAGACCCCACGACACGAGTCCCCCTCCTGCGGCGCCAAATGAAACAACACACTATAATTTGCATCTGGAGCTTTTTCCACCTAAATCTCCCTGTCTCGTCTTTTTCATAAGCCACTGTCAGATTTCCCAGTGCGCTGTTCGGTATTTTATTCGGCTTGTCAGCGAGACTAACGAATCTATTGTGGGGCCCGATTATTACCCGGTTTATTTATTTCATGGCCGCTGATCAACAGAGCAATTAAAAACTGTAAATAAGGCATTCAGCGCTCGCCGGTGCCCAGACAAAGCTCTGTCCCAACAGAAATGTTTGTTTGAAGGGAGAGGAGGACAAGTGTCACACATCTCTCTCGCTCTCCACCCTTTTCTCTCTTTCTCTCTCTCTCTGTCTCTGCTCTTTGTTAATTATACTCTTTGCTCAGCTCCCTCCTCCATCAGCATTATCACACTGTTGCATGCATGCAACACTAGATGAAGTTGTTTACTTTTGTGTTCGACCTGGAATTACGATGCTCCGCTTTGTTTCGCAGAGTGTCAGATAATGTGTTTGCGCCAGCTACATGTGTTTAAGGGACTGAACTGAACTCCATGCCAGATCGAACTCTTGGCAGTGTCTTGAGACAGAGAGACAGATTCAGATAAATAACCCAAACTTTCTTTTATTACAAAGTTATTGCGGTGGCCCAGTGGTGCCCATAAAACTTACTACAGTTTGTTCCAGGTTTACTCTGATATCCTAGGGGCTTTAATATGGCACTTTGGTTATCAAAATCTCAATAATGATGCTAGCAGCGATTTCTACACATGCTGTACTGTGACTACACACTTCAGTTTTTCTTCAGCCTTGACATGACTGTTCATCGAGTGAAATTAATACCTTTATTATCGTTTGCTCTTTGGTTTGGTTTTAATTTCGCATCGCACTTTAAATAATCAGGCCATGGGTCACGTAGAGCTGAAAACCCACTTCTAGAACAACTTTTATTATTGGTTCGAAATATGGAGGTGAATTAATCTTTGCTAAATGCTCCTAGAAACCGCAAATTAGCTATGCATGGAGAATGTACATAAATACAGGTAATTATCCAAACTTGTATGAAAGAATTTGTGAGATGCAGCCAGCATTTATTTTCTGTTTGCTTGTCCAAATATCGCATGGCATTTCTGTTGTGCTACAGCTTTTTGCTCTGGCTCAATTTAGCAGGTCATTTAAAAAAGGTTGCCCGCAACTCAAAAATATAGAGAAAGACTGTTTATAGCCGCTATAATGTAAGCAATATCAGGAACATGTCTCGCGGACGTTCCTCAACATTACATGTAACTATAAGTAGCTAAAAAAACAAAACAAAAGTGTGACATGTTGTTTATTAATAAATTAAAAGTTGTAATTGTTGGCAAATTGTTATGGTATAAGCGAAATAATACATAAAACACTGTGCTGTTGTATGAAGATAACAGCTACAGGGGCGGGGATTATTATTGCGTGCCATTGCTTGCTTAATATACTGTATAATGTAGTGAAACTGCCTGTAGATCTCGTAATCATCATCTGGCGGTCCCTTTAACAATCCTTTAACCATCATTAAGTACTTCAGGCACCCTGACCTTGTGGTACTGAACCAGCGCTTGGATATACAGATTTTTCTTCTGTACAAATGTGTACAGAAAGTACAAATGACACCAAAGACGATCTTTCATCTTTCTGTACTAGTATGAGACTTTGTCTTCCACATACAGTATGTCATGTCTTTATTTAGTTCAAGCCTTAATTGTCTGGGCACCTCCAGCTCCTGTTCATAGCACCAACTTTTCAGCTTTGTTGGTTTGCAGGAAAAACATTTTGCCTTCACTTTACAAATTAATCTTCAGGTTCTGTTACCGTCATCCTCATTAGCGCTGTGATGTACAGAGTGTGGAACACAGACTCGAGTGTGGGGTTTGTCTTTCAGACAAAAGCAGGTGAAAGGAGACATGGAAGCTGGGATCCTTTTAGATTTTAGCATGAAAGCTCATGGGGCTTAATCAGTAACTAAAATGTGGCGTAGAGGAAGGTGTGTGCATGTAGTGAGAAGGTCGGGAAGGCCTGTGCGCATTTGCAGAGGCAGGTTGATGAATGTGTGCATGTTTGTACAGACAAGTTGGATTTAGTGTGTATGCTGTTCGTTTGCCGCCAGGCTCCGCAGGCACCGCTGGAGGCTATATGCCTTAGCAAGATCCTGTTGACAGTAAGCATAGGAAGCAGGCAGCATTAACATATGAATGCCTGAGGACTTTAACGGAAGTGCCTCGTTCTCAGCTTCTCTGCCTTCCTCCCACTGTGTCTCTTCTTCCCTGTCCCCATCTCTCATTCTCTGCGCCCCACTTCTTCTGCTCCACTTTGTTTCAGCTGCAGATTAGCGAATGTTAAATCCCAGGCTTTGCCCATGGGCCTTCACCTCACCATTCCCGAGTAAGTCAGCTCCGTGAAAACAAGGAGTAAAACTTTAGGAGCAAATGAAGAATAATACCTTTCAAACGCTTGGCATGTCGCCTGCGGATTACACGCATTTAGTTCGTCGCAACTTTTAGGACAACTGGCTTGTGAGGTGAATATTAAGAGCAATTTGCTGATATTTTGTCTGCATTTAATTGCAGCGGATGCGCAGCATTGGGCACTGTGGTAATGACTGGAAGACTAACCGACTGGTTCTGGAGCAGAGGCCTTATCTCAGTCTGCACCAGCCTTTTCCATTGCAAACCCAAACATAGGTTCCTGGAGTTGGTGATGTCGAGGACTTTTGGTGGCATCTTAATATTTCCAAGACTTCAACAAATCAGATCATTTACATAACCATGATAAAAGTATTAAATGCTTGCAATCGTTTAGATGTTATTGATGTTATAGATGTTAAACCCCTTTTGACATCTGGCAAACCCTTAGTCATGAACTAAATACTCAAATACTCTCAGAACAAAAACACATTTTGCATCAAGCTACTCTGAATACAAGAAACTTTCCCAGTAAACTAACGACACCAATTCTGAATGCGGCCCTTTGCGTTTTGTCACGTGTTTTAGCTTGTATACTGGTTTTGTACCATTGCAGTTAGAAGTTTACATACAGTCATCATGGACATGATGGCAATGTCATGGCTATATTTAATCTAATTATATACTACCAGTCAAAAGTTTGAACACACCTTCTAATTCAATTTTTTTTCTTTATTTTTATGACTTTAAAAGAGACTGGATAATGATGGACTGTTGTTTC
>JAQMYM010000023.1:4442663-4453770 GCA_030014255.1 Parauchenoglanis ngamensis
ATAATTCAGTATATGCCATACATGTTGCTTCATAGTTTTGATGTATTCAGTAATGTTTTACAATGTAGAAAGCAAAAGAAAATAAAGAAAGACCTATGAAAAAGAGTAGGTGTGTCCAAACTTTTGACCGGTAGTGTATATAATTGAACAGTATACATCTTTAATAGAACAAAAAACAAAAAGAAGAATTTGGTGTACACGTTTCAATTTATTAAATCGCCACAAGGGCAAAATTAGACATACAAGGTCAAAAATATTCACGGACCCACTTAGGTTATTAGTTCTGTGGTGCCGAAAGTTCCACCATGTCTTAATTTTCCAAGGCCTCTTAACCTCCTGTTATTGATCATGCTTGACTACAGCTGGTAGCATCTCAGTGAACAACATAAAAAGGGTTTATTTGACAAGTACGAGTTAATGGGAGGTTTAGAAACTTTGCCAAGGTCTGGAAAAAAAACCAAACTGTCTTAAACGAGTTTTACATCGCCATGGACCGAGAGTCTGCCTTCCAAATCCCCTGCTCCAAATTCAACACCTTCAAGCTTGACTAAGGTTTGTAGGTGACTACATGGACAAAGAAAAAAATCCTTCTGGAGGAAAATTTGATTGTCAGATGAGACAAAGCTTGACTTGTTTGGCCACAATGAGCAGAGCTACAGAGGAACACAGTACCAACTCCTAAGCATGGTGGTGGTAGCATCATGCTCTGGGGCTGTCTTGCTGCCAGTAGACCTGGTGCATTGCACAAAGTGGATGGCATTATGAATACTTCTTGGGCACTACCTCAAACCATTGGCTAGACATTTGAAACGTGGATACAGTCGAATGTTCCAGTAGGACAATGACCACAAACACACATCAGAGCTGGTATTGGAATTGAGAAAGCAGGCTTAAAACAAGTTCCCAGTTCTGACCTCGGCCCTGTTCTTGTTAAGAACAGGAATCTGATGCTGTTGTGGGTACTGGTTCACCCAAACTGAACAGAAAAGACCATGTGATTTTTTTTTTTTCTTTCCCCCTTCCAGTCTACAATATTCTCCTTTTATATGAATAAGGACCATTTATTTCACCATTTAACCTGTTAATGGAAGCTGAAGCTGAAACCTGGATTTATTTTTTGTTAATCTAGAGCCTAAAACTCATTGCTAGTAGTCTTGAGATCTAAGTCTGGGCCAGAGTGTGCCGTCATGTCTGGCCTTCTTGTGTTTCTGTGTGTGCGTGTGTGTGGGTTGGGTGAGTGTGTTACGGCGTCTGTTATCCACGTCAGTCCCATCGATCTGAGATTTGAGCAAAAACAGTCTTTCTCTCTTGCCCTTTCCACTGTCCTGTGATGTTAGCTGTGATTGAAGGTAAGTAGGTAGCAGAGGGACCCGGTGCTTTTTAGAGCATTAAATCTGAACCACTGCAGATTTCTGTACCTGTCGTTCTTCGCTGTCAGTGAATGTCAGAGAAGAGAGAGAGAGAGAGACTGGTACCAGGGGCCTACAGAGCTACATGAACAAGCCATTTATATCTGTACAGTGTTGTGAACAAGACTGAAACACAGGGGATGTGTAGACGTGTGTGTGTATGTCTCCAGCTTCACTTCCATGCTGGATGGGTTGTACTACAGGAGACCTGATGAAGATGAAACATTACAACGTTGGCTTTGACAAGTGTGTGTGTGCATTAGATGAAGCAGAAGAGATGAGTAAAAGAGGACAGCCGGTGGCCTCAGGAGAGGGCCAGGGGGCAGGAGGGGCGTACACACAAACACACACACACACACAAAACACAATCCTGACTACTGCATATTGATCCAGTCCACTCAAAAAGCCTCTGTGTGCAACATGCTTTTTTGTTTGATGTGTGTCAACGTGTGGGTGGAAGCTTGTCATATGCCTAAATCATTTGCACTTGATAGTTATTAGATCAGACACAAGCGCTCCTAGAACACACTTGCTTTCTGTTACATTTCTGAGACTCAACGTCACTATTTGGACTAATCTATTTAAGCCTAATTCTTCTTTAAACCACACCCAATATACACAGTTCTATCCACAGATCCACGTAAGCTACCTGCAGCGTCTTGTTCAACCTGTTAATGCTAACGTCTGCTCTAACGGAATACCCCACATATTCAAGGAAACAGAAGTCACCTGTTAATAATGTACATTCTGTACACTCGACGAAGGATCATCAATCATTTGTCTCTCTGGAGGCAAAAAAAAAAAAAAAAAAAGCATCCGGCTAAGCAGGATACAAGTGCTAGCACAGGAGTTGGCTAGCTGAATACCGGTAATAGCCTCCATGTTAACACACCGTTTAGCTGTTTTAGAGGCTTTGTTTTACACAACGTAAATACAAAATGAGAATTTGTTTTGCAGTATGTTCTGAAAGAATTACGCCCCAATCAAATGTTGACGCACTTCTAGGTCGGCTTTTTGTTTGCATTAGTGATGTAGCAAGCAGTCGAAAATGTTTGTATAGACTTGAGTAATTAGCCAAAATCCACCATGCAGAGGCGATTCTAGTGTCCACAGAAATCGATCAGTCTTTAGCTGAACGCTTGTTCTTTGTCTCTCCAATGGCTGGTACATTATTGCATATAAACCAGATCTTCCATAAAATGACTGGTTGCTTCTTTCATCAAACTGCAAGGTACATTTGTGGAAAATTTAGCATTTGTTTTGTGTGACAAGACTGCCATTGTCAAGTCAAGTCCATGACTAGTCCAAGATCAGGACCAGCTGAGATCGAGTCGTAGGAGGCTGTGTCTACGCTAATACATTTTAGTTTTGAAACACATCACTTTTGCGACGTTTACGCCTGGCGTCCATACTACTCCGCAGTTTCCAAGTCATGAAAATGGAGCATTTTGAAAATGCTGCTGTTTTAGTTTGAGAACGTGTTAATGTGGACAAGGGAAAGCGGAGGCTTTGGAAACGATGACGCAGACACCCACGTTCGCTTCCTGAGTATCCTTCCCTGATTCGTCACGCCCCTATCATGTGATCCTTTTCCGAAAGTAAACAAACTGTGTCAGCCTCGACTACCAGTGGTGAATGCAGCATGGTTAAGGAATTATCAAGCGTTGCTGACCTTGTTGGCTTTTCTAGCAGCTGTTAAATTCTGCATTTTCTAATGCGACAACTGCCCACGTGCACAGGAGCCAAGCTATTATTCGAGCGAGTAGACAATCTGCCTCCTGTTTATACCAGCACACGCATGCCCAATGTACGTGAGCAGTCATGTGATGTGCGTTTTCAGGCGTGTTAGTATGGACCGTGATCATTTTTCATACGGAGCCAAAACGCGTGTCTGGATGGAGATCGTTTCCGTTTTAAAATGCTGTTTTAAAACTAAAACATGTTAGTGTGGACATAATGGATTCGAGGCAAAATCAAGATGGAGTCCAAATCAAAGTGAGACCAAAAGCCGTTAAATCTTTTTTTTAAGGCCAGGCCTTTACTTGAACTCGTCGTCTTCATTCATGCATTGCGCCAATGATTACGAATTACTGCATGCCAAACTTCATGCATGCAAAAAGAAATGAAAACAAAGAAACGTTTTACAAACTTTTTTTTGCTTGTAAAGAGAACATAGAATTAAATACGGATTGGCGGGTGGTTGGTTTAGCGACGGTACGACAGGTTCCTAGACCTTATTGTAGGTCTGAAGGATCTGAACAGATGAATAGTTTGCATTGTGCTTGATTAGAGAAGTGCGTGTCCCAGTTGCTAGGATGTCATGGATGACGCATGTGTCTTGTGTGTCTTGAACTCCGTGGAGTTTATTTCTCTGCAGGTGGCTGGGAATCCTTCCATCATTATCAAAAAAGATTGGCATGAAACAGCCTTGTTTACGAAGCAACAGCAGGGAGGGGAGAGTGGGGCTGTAACCTGAGTGTTTTGTTTCTTTAATTAAACTAACCACCACCATCAAAGACTCACCTAGTAATTATCAGTTGGCTGTGTGGTGCAGTGTTGAACAGGTGTCACAGGCATGCTGCAACAAAAATTTCCAAGAAAGACGATGACAAATCTTCACACTTCGCACGCTTGAAGGATCAAGCAGATCCTGGGTGAAATGGATCAGAAACTTGTTTGGATTGTCTGACATAAATGTATTGTGTTGTCTGTGTTTGTTTGACTTACTTTATTTCAGTGAACCTGAATACTATTGACGACGGCACAGAACCAAAACCTGACTAATGCCCTTCTACGAAGCGCCGAAATGAACCTCGATTAATAATAACAGAAGAACATAAAAAGAGACACAACAGCGTGTGAGGCGTTAGTGCGGCTCTTGCCATCAAAGGCGCCGCTGAGTGGGGCTTTTCGACTTGAATGCTAGCACCGGGGAAGTATTCTTTACTCTGTTCAGGGTTGTTATAAGGGATAACAGATCTCAGGCGCAATCTCTGTGGTAATGCTTTTGCAATTGACCTGAGATTAGTGTGTGGTGGGAGCGACTTGTCAGTAATGATTCATTTATTCCAATCATCATTACATGAAATATGCAAATCCTTTCAGTTTATGACAACATGAATGCGATTGCACTGTGACACTTTGTCATTCGATAAAGAACAGTTCCACCCTGGAACCCATTAAACATGTGCTTAGTGACGATGGTGCTAATTTGTTGGATGTCGCTGCGTTTACTTTATTCCAGTAAGAAGTCCACTCTGATGTCAGGAGGGGCAGTTCCAATGGTGTTTAATAGGTGAATAAATGGGAATAATCTTAAACTTAAGGCATAACATCACGTTTCGTTGTTAGTTTCCAAAAGCCAAAAGAGCGAAAGCTTTTTTTCTTGTTCACATCAACAGTCAACGCCATTTTAATGCAACCTCCAATGTTGCAAATAATGGCAGAGATTCAGCTCAGCTAGTTAGCTAGTACACGATGACGGATGCTATGAGAGTATTAGCATGAAACTTGCAGCTTTGAAAGCTGATCCGTTTGAGCAAAGTGTACAGATGTGGAGGTGAGAGAGCAGGACAGGCTTAAATATTAAAGCCCCGCTGCATCACTGTCTTCAAGCAGAGATAGCAATATCAGCATGCGGTATTTTGGGTAATGCAGGAAACTGTAAACCGAAGTGAAAACAGACCAAAGAAGTTTAAATTTAAAGTCAACTCAGAATTGTATTAAAAGCTTGGATGCTAATTGAAGATGACATCCAGGTGTAATTGACGGATGAACAATTCATAGTCAACAGCGGGCCATTTATAAAATTACACCTTGTTTGATTTCTGCATTGCTTGTATGTGATTAAAAAATTGTAGCTTCTGACACGTTTATTGCTTTCGTACAACAACCTTACAAACCAAAAACATGACTATAAAAATAATTATGTGATCATCATGGCAAGGAATGATTGAATGATGAATGATGAGTCTAGAGTGGCTGCCAGTATCTTATTGTTGTGCAGACTAAACGTTCGAATGTGTTGATTGAATTTGCTCTAGGTTTTTTTTTCCGTGCTTCAAAATTGTTTGAGTTCAGTAACATTTTCCTTTCCTTTACAATTTTTGATATTAAAGTAACTACAGATGTGCTTTCTGAATCACCTTTAGTCATATGTATGACTTTGCTATGTAAATTCATTATTCCTTTACTACAAGAAAGGATTTTAGACTTTCCTGTTTTATATAGAACGTGTATGTGGCAATGTCAGAAAACCTGTTAGATGTCACTGTGGCGGAATTCTGGGAATTTTGTTTATACTGTATTTTGACGCTGTAATACCATAAAAGTCCATCCATTATCTATAATGCTTATCCGTTAAGGGGTGCGGGGAAGCTGGAGCCAATCCCAGCTAACTTCAGGTGAGAGCCGGGTTACACCCTGGGCAGGTCGCCAATCTATCACAGGGCTAACACCGAGACAAACAACCTTTCACACTCACATTCACTCCTATGGACAATTTAGAGTAGCCAGTTGACCTAATTTGCATGTCTTGGGCAGTTGAAGAAACCTTTTTCCTGTGAGGTGACAGTGCTAACCACTGCACCACTGTGCTACCTAGCATAAACATATTTAATCAAAATGGTGTTCCCATAAACATATTTCGTCAAAATCCTCATCTCATGGCACGTGCTAACCAGAGAGGGTAAAGGCTAACACGTTCTTTCTTCAAAACACTTGAAGCCAATTGCTGTAAGTTTTTGAACTGTGGTTCTTGCTGCGTTACAGGGCAAAGTAACACACTCGGAGGAAAGCCTTAAGCTATCAGCTCTCGTCCGCATACATGAGCGGCAGGCCATGTATTTTTAAACGAACAGTATCTGTTCGGTATTCCATCAGCAGCAGCATTTTAATTCGCTGAGCTTGCTTTTAGTTATAGTGCCCTATTATCATGGAAAGACTTGCATAGCCGTCTGAAACATGTGCAGTTCATTTTATCAAGTTTTGAGCTATTTACTATAAGGAAATAATTTCACCTCCTACAGTATATTTGTTTCAGAGATCATTTATTGGTATTATTTGTTATAAGCTGTGTCTGTTGTCTGTAGTAGCCATTGTGCTGTTGTCTTGGCCAGGTTTTGCTTCTAAAGGACATTTTTTTGTGTCTGAATGTGAGTACTCCAATTAAACAAAGGCTAAGTAAATGAATTTCACTGATTTCGATTGTTAATATCATTTGAATGAAAAAAAAAGTGTTGTTTGGTTATTTTAGGGCAGCTGTTTTTTTGGGTTTGATAATGAGTTTTTTTGCTTATAATTAGCTCTAAGCAGGGGGTTAAGCGAGCGACTGAACTATAGTTGGGTTGCTTGTCTTGTACTGGTTAGATTTTCAAGCTCAGCATAGCGCTTCACGTGTGAGGAACTTCACACCAGACTGATTTTCAGTGTGATTCTGTGGTGGGCAATGGGCAGAGGTGATGCTGAGGGAAAAGGTCATAGGTCATTGGTAACTTCATGTCTTTCTCAGTATCAAGTAATGTTTTAAGTTAATAAAAAAAAGTACCTGTGTAGAGAAGGGCGTTTAAATGAAGGTACTCAAGAACAAAGTTGTTAGTGTGCGCAAATATCAGTGGAATGCCTCAGGTCCCGAGGCATGTCGTTAATAGCTGTACAAACATTGAGGTGATGATATTATATGGCTTCTCTTTGTGACAGGAAGAATGAACGCATCACACCCATATGTTATAAAAAAAATTACAATTTACTCTGTGATCCACCCAGTCCTTTGTCTACACACTAATGTCAACACTCAAGCATGTAGACATAATGCAGATTTACAGAACATGTTGTATTTGGGCAGTGGCTTGATTGCAAAGGTTTGACAACATCAAGTAGACGGAAATGACAGCCGCGTTCATGTTGTAATTATTAACAGGGACGATAAGGCAGTTCATATTGGTAAAGCAAACAAAAAGACAGATCTTTATAACCATTCTGTGAAAAAAATGATCTATTACACACCAAAAACACGCAAGAAGAATTTATGCATTTGTTACAATTTACACAAAAAGTTGCTTAGGTTAAAATTTAGAGATGGAGATTCTTACTTTATTATATTAGAGTAAAACATAATCTGGCTGACTTTTTTGAAGTTGTACAAACATCTTATAACATCTGGCTTGACGTCAACGAAACAAACACTTAAAATGTGCTAATAATTAAAATAGCAGTTGGTAATTAATTAAAGTTGGAACAAGTTGAACAAATTCATTACATGTAATGTTCATATTTAACACGTTTGTATACTTTATCGCTATTTTTTGGCAAATATTATTATGTGATCCTTGTATCAAATTGAAACGGAATCAGGTCTGACTGGTTTGACGTTCTACGAACATCTGGTTTGGCGTACGCTAACACGTATGTTAAAAATGCAAATAGCTATCAATAATTAAGGAAGTTGAAATCACTTGAACAAAAAGAGTGTCGTTGTTCTTCACCTGTCTCTGTGGGTTCTTCCACGTTCTCTGCATTCCTCCACCTTCCAGAAATTTGCTAGATTGGCTACTCTAAATCTAAACCCGTAGGTGAATGTGCATGTGTAGCACCCTGCAACGGACCGTCATCCCATCCACTCTGTATCTCTCCTTCGCAAACAGATAGACTCTAGATACGCTCCGCTTCCACTTTCTGAAGATGAATGAATGAATAAACAAGCCTCTAACCCTTGGCCTTTACCATCCTTTAGATTTAAGTCAAGTGATTCACTTATTTTTAAATGACTCTTTGAGTTGATTCACCTGTGCCTCTTTGAAGTGATTCACTTATTTGTAAGTGACTCCTCAAGTGATTCACCAATTTGTAAATGACACTTTGAGGTGATTCACTTGTTAATAAATGATTCTTAGAGGTGACTCCTTGAACAGTTCATTTAATCCTCCATTACCTAACCAATCATACCATAACCGCTCATTTGCATATGAATCAGCTCATGAGAACTCATTCCAGTGACTCCTTACAGAAAAAGAGACCATGCTGGATGGATGCGCTCTCTCTTTTTTGGTGTGTGTGTGTGTGTGTCCGTATGCCCTGTACATGCTCTCGGTGTGCCTTCAGGGCTGCTTGGCCTGGCTGCTTCTTTCAACAAATTGCTGGCTGTTTGCAGCCTTTTAAATGCCACACTGTTTTAATTACAGTATTTATTTAATAGGCTGAAACAAAAGTCGTACCCACGCAGCAGGAGGGTCAGGTGAGCCTGGAGTTCAAACACCTGGTAAAGTTTAAACACACACACACACATGCGCATAATACTTCTGTTTAATGTCTCTTGCACTCTCTTTTAACCCCCTGATCGTTTTCCCGGACTGTAAACTATAAACTATGTTTGTTCAAAAGGAACAAGGATAATCTGAAATTACTCCTCAGACTTGAATAACTTGTTAGAATCTATGATTAATCCCTCAATCAATTGTACACATAATTAAAACACTGGAAAACATAAATTGCTCTGGTAATTACAACTCTCCCTCAGGTATCGCCATCACCCTGTCATGTTCCCCCAGATGGTAGCTGAGATTTGTGAGAATGCCTGTAAAAGAGACGTCGCTCTTCTCACACACTTATTTCCTTTCCACGTGCGCCAATCAAATGAAATGTTAACTATCTCTACTGTTTCCACTCACTTTGAACTACATGTCTTACTCGGGTTACCATAAAAAGGAATGTGTTCAACCCTGAAACATTTGTATTCTGTCCTCGGGCATGGGCTGTTAAGTCATAATTGGCGAGAATAACAAAATGACTCAGGTGTGGTAGGCGGGATGATGGATGAAAAGGGTTGGTTCTGTCATGTCTATCTCGTATACTTTCTCCGCAATCTCTCTCTCTATCTCTACCTCCCTTTATTCCGCGTGTTTGAAGTTATGCCTTTTGGAACAATGTACCTCCTCAGTAATTATCATGTCACTAGCAACTGAACTGTAATTATGTTTATTGCTTGTTTAAATCGTTCTGTGTGTTTACCAGTCTATGAGGTTAGTGCTTGGTTTGCTTTCAACTAGGGGTTTCCCCATTGCTTTGACTGATCCGGTGAACAGAAAATCAGTTTGGATTACTTTGTGCTTTGGGCTGAGGGAAAAGAAAAAAAAAAAAAAAACGCTAAAAAGTAGCTACCTAGCTCTGCAGGGTTCGATGGAGCATATGTAGTAATCGGTTAGGACAAAGACCTGAAAAGCATTTGTTTTGCGAAACAAGTTTTCGTTTAGTATGCACGTATGAGCAAACGTGACTTCACATTGTAACTGGAGCTGGAGTTGCTCGTTCCGACTCCTGCCACGTATTAGCTGACGGTAGAGCACTTTTCACTAGGTGAATGAATTAACGTACACAGATCATCTTTTTAGAATAATTAATTATGCAAGTCACTTACAAAAGCAAGCAAAAAATAAACAGAAAGCCGTCTTGCGATGTCCCTGCTAGCAGAACATCACAATTATACACGTCGAGAAACTAGACAGACTCGGGTAATGTTTTCTGTGTGCGACATGAGAACACCACAGCTCAGAGCTGAAAGGTTGGCCGAAGACTTGCAGACTTGTGGATGATGACTGTATACTTGGTTATTTTCCTTCACTAGCACACCATACATTGTTACATTACTTTAGCTACCAATTTCCACACTACCAAAACATGGGACTGGGCAGCACGTTGGAGATTTTACTAGCTAATCCGTTTTATTTCCCCACCTGTCTCCCATCTACCCGTACCCCTTTATAACTTTTAACCATTTGAAAATGGCACAACATTCATCCCATTAAATATGTTCAGAAAATGAAGCAAATGAGTGTGATGTGATTGGATTTTATTTCGATTAACACCATAATAAAAGGTATGAATGCTAACTCCACCCCTAAACCTAATTTTTCACATGTGAGAATTTGGATTTGGATTTTGTGCAAATAGGGTCATAATAACAGGTCCAATAACCCTAATCCTAACTTTAATCTAGGTAACTTGCCGTATAAAGAAAGTCTTGTAGGATTTTTTTCTTTATTGAACCCTACCATCTGTAAATTTTCATGCCTCAGTCAATAGGCTCATGAGGTCACGCAGTAACGGTTGTATAGCTCTAAACAGGCCTTATTTGTAACAAGCCAATGAAAAGGCTGTTCGCGCGGGCCGTAATTAGCCGACCCCATTTGACCCCCGTTATCACCTGAAGACAGGTAGGAATTGTGGAACTTTGCTCAGCTCGATCACAAGACGAGGGTCAGACGCAGGCCACCGGTGTGCCACTATAGCTGTCAGGAAAGGACCATTCATCAAGCAGGTTATTGCACTGCTCCTATGATGCCCAAAAGGCTTGTGAGTGTGTACATGTGTGTGTGTATAAGTGTATGTGGTTGTGTGTAAAGGTGATTGTTTTACAGTCACATTTCACCGAACAGCAAGTTTTTCAAGTAATGCTGCTCCATGCTCACATCTGACATGGGTAAGTGGAGTTAACGCTCGCCACCTCGCCGTGAGCCCTTTCCTGATCACGCTAAGATTTATGGGCCCTCAAACGCTCGCCTATGACAAACTGCGCATTCACAACCTCGTAACCTCTCCCTCAGGCCCTCTCTCTCTCTCTCTCTCCCTTTCTCTCTCTCTCTCTCTCACTCTCTCTCTCTCTCTCTCTCTCTCTCTCTCTCTCTCTCTCTATCTCTCTCGATAAC
>JAQMYM010000023.1:4487930-4499355 GCA_030014255.1 Parauchenoglanis ngamensis
GTAATAAGAAGAACATTATGTATCTGATTTTCAAAATTAATTAATTAATTAATTTATTTATTAATACTTTACTTCTGGCTAAGATAAATTTATAGATACAACTTTACAGAAGTTCCCATCAAAATTGTCCATCAAAATGAACTGACAATATGCTCCCTGATTAAGCAAAGCTAGCATATGACTGAGGTAAATGATTTACCTAGCTAGCACTTTTTTTATTTAGCTAGCATGATTTTATGTGGAAAATGTAAATGTAGAATGACTGAAAACAAGTTACATCTGACAGGATTAGCAATATTTACCTCAGATGTCTTGCATCTTACAAGGACTACATGACTAAAATGACAACTTTTAATGCTAACCTTCAACAAGCTCCACCATTTTGAAAAAACACCAGCATTCAGTCAGGAACTTGGAGGAGTGATTGACTTTTTTCTCATTTTTTCTGTGAAAGAGCATTTCTGAAATGCAAATTCTCTCCTTGCTAGCGAGTTGACATGTTATTATTAGTCAACATTATGTGGTTATTATTTGTGATAATCTGGACCTAAAATACCTCTGTTTTTAATTATATGGCTAGTGAGCATTACGTACTAATCACTGGGTTCTTGTGTAAAATCATTCATTTCAGCTCATATATGATGTTTAGTGAAATGATGAAACTATTTAAACAAAATATCAAATCCATAAAAAGTTCCTTTGAAGATGTAGCAAAGTGAAGTCTTATTTTTTCATAAACTGAAAAATATTTTAGTCAAATCTATTCTTACGAATACAAATTACTTATAAATTTACTTCAATAACTGTAGCACGCTGCTAGTCATTTCTGCATGTGATGTGTGTAAGTAGAAGCCTATTAAGTGCAGAAAGCTATAGTTTGCGTGTGTATGTGTGGGTGTGTGGTTATTTCCTGTGCATCTGTTTCTTTCCAGATAGAAAGAGCGAGGGATGATGGAGAAAAGAACTATTAAGTAGGAGAGGGGAGAAAAGGATCCTATGGTAGCCGTCACTTGGGATCGTGGTACTGACAGAATCTTCTTACAGCTACACCCATGATAAACGGGGAAAGAACGATGCTGCTATATCAGGCGCACAATATTCAGACACACAAAAAGTATATGTACTAGGTCTCTCTCTTTTTCTCTTTTTTCCAGTCTTTCTGTGTCTTCTTGTCACTCCAGAAGAGCAGAAAATTAGAGTTTGAGAGATGCCGTTTATGGATTGGTCTGGCCAAGTAATATTGTTTCTATATTGATTTTGATGAATATACTCTGCTTTTAGGAAGAAAGGAGAGTCTGGTTTGCTTTGTGAGCTAATGTTACAGGTTTAAGCCTCTTTTTCTGAAACATCCCACCATTTTTAATAACAACCAGGAATAGGTGAAGATTGTTGTCGAAAGAACAAGATCTACCTATAACATATTGTGAAAGTTTTCCAAACAAATTGTCCTCATTTGTGCACATTTTTCATGAGCTGAGATTAATCTAACACTATGTCAAGCGTTTTCACATCCTGATTATTTTTTACCTGTCTCTCTATCAGGGACTGATGCTAGAGAGAAGCTAAGTGGAAAACATGAGACTGAAGGTGTAAACAGCAAAAAGGAACCGTGAGATGAATGACAGAAATAGACTCGCCTATATTGCCTATATAATATTGTTTATATTTAGAGTCGAATAGGGACATAAAGATGGAGAACGGAGAAAGTGCTGGTATGGTTTAAATGTGACTGGAGAGGGGAGAAGAGTGATGGAGGGGTGGAAATGTAAGCTGGAGTGGGGGAAGAGGGTGTCTGCTTCTAGGAATGAAAATTCCTCTTAAAACTATTACATAGTGCCCTGAATACATCTTCTCTTCGTCTCCTCCTCACATTTCCTTCAGGTTTTAGTTGCTATATTTACCTGTAGCATAAGTAAGGCATAAAACCCAACGGTGCATGCTGTTATAGAAAAATAATCAAGGATAGGGTGGTATGATGTGGCCTGACGACATGTAGTTACACATAGTTACTGTTACCACCCTGAAGTTGATTATTTTCCTATAACGACATGCCCTGAAGTGTTTTATTCCTCTTGTACTGCAGAAATGTGCTAACACTAATATTTATTGTTATTAAAGAAGAAAGTAGAAGGAAAAGCATTTGTATTGGTTTTCATTAAAATTAAAATAATTAAACGATCCTCATATGGCGAGGGAATAACCAGATGTTTCTAGATGTTATAAGTGACAACAGGAATTAGTCATTTGACAGATATTCCACAACATTAAATGTAACTATAAATCGATAAATAGTATGACATGACTTTGTTTAGTTATGAAAAATGTAAATTGCTGAGGTAAATGAGGAATAAACACTTCAGGACATGCTGTTATAGGAAAATATTCAACCTCTCTCTCTTGCTCTCTTTTTTTGTTCCTTGGCCAGCTGTTTCTGGCAGATGTTCGCATGCCCTGAATGCAGTGAAACAGACTCTGACACTTGTATATTGTCAGTGTTGGTCCAGCTGAGGCCTGATTAGTTCAAAGACAGCATTAATATGAATGTTGTAGCATGGTGCAGGATGCCATGTTGCGTGTGGTGTGCAAATCCAGGAAACACACTCATCTACATACACACACTCATTTTGTTCCACCGGCATCCTAAAACTACAGAACCAGAATCCCAGCTCTCTGCATGTTCATGTCAGCGTGACTAACCTCATTTTTCTCACCCATAGACAAAGCACTAAAGGTGTATAAATTTCATTTCTTTATTTTGAATTTCACCTCGAGCAATTCAATAACTCGCAGCATGAAACGGGAATAAAAGGAAGGGGAGAATAAAAAAAAAGAAAAGAAAGTGAACGCTCGATGAGATTTCAGACGAATCTGATAAATTACTCCCTGAGCCAATAGACTCTAACTGGCTCTCCTGTTGCTATGCTGCTGAGTTTCGAGCGTTTTATCGCGTTAGTCGGTTCTGTCTCACTTCACACGAAGCCCTGGAGACCCTCGCTCTAAACCGTACTCCAGATTTCGCCAAAGCTTGCTGACGCGCTGTCACTGCACATCCACATTAAGCCTGATATTATATATACTATTCAAAAAGTACAAAACCAGCCGCATTAACTTTCTATCCTCACTCAGATCTGTGTCTGGTGAGAAATGAATTACAAAGGCAGTTGGTTTTTGACTTTCTTTCTTTCTTTTTTTTCTTCTTGCACCACAAGGGGAAGACGAGAGAAGCGAGAGTCATGTCTTATTGAGACTCGGCTTCTTAATTTGATCTTTGTAAAACTAAGTTGCTTCAGGTATGCAGTACGAGGCAGCGCAGATAGCCTGAGGGTGGAGAGAGACAGAGGAACCCTGGGAGAATTCCTCATCTCTGTCTCTCCCTCTCTCTTTCCCGTTCCCCCATCTGCACCTCCTCTGAAGTTGCCCTTGGTTCTACATGTGTAATGCTAATTATGAATGAGGGAGAGTTAGATCAGTACAAACCCATCAAACATTTTACAGCAGGCTGCTATTGTAATAAAGATCAATGAACACCATATCGGTACCCATCCTGAAAGGCTGGGTGGGGTGTCGGGGATTGAGCAGACGCTTTTTCTTTTATTTCCCGCGCTCCATCACTCTCTCTCATCATCAGTACCAGAGAGGAGCGGATCAGTTTTAATTGCCGTTTGCCGTCGCTGTGATGTGATGCGTTGGGTGAAAAGAAAGTCAGCCATCCTACGTGAGCCTGGGAACGTCGTACGACACAGAGAAACATGGCCAGTGAATGTAGGAATTTTTCAGTGAATAGATAACGAAGTTCTGTCCTTGTGTGTCTAAGATCTCCACCAGCCTCTGAGGTCATCATGACCGTGCCACATTTTTAGACTAAGTATATATATAAGGATTCAGGAGCGCTGCTCCTACACTACAAAGCTATTGGTCACCTCCACACTTCTGGCTGTTCCTCCCTTCTTTCAACTCACACCCTCCCTTTATCTGTCCTCTCATTTCCCTTCTTCTGTGCTGTGCGTAACTCCCACGGGAGTCTGTATTCTCTAACATCTGAACACAGCCCACACCTGCTACTCTAACTGCCAGGATTAACCCCAGATTAACCTCAGACATACAGTGTATCCCTATCCCCAGAACTCCGTTATTTCACACATGATTAACCAAAAAACAAAACAAAACAAAACAAAAGAACAACAATACAAAAACCTTTAGGAGCAAACAGGATTGGTCAAAAAATATTTCAAAAGCAGATGGGATTGGTTACATTTCCTTTAGGAGCATGAAGGATTGGTCAGAATTCCTTCAGGAACAGGCAGACTTAGTCTGATTTCATCCAGGGCATGTGGGATTGATCAGAATTCCTCAAGGGGCAGATGGGATTTGTCAGAGTTCCTTCAGGAACAGACAAGATTGGTCAGAATTCCTTCAGAAGCAGATAGGATTGGTCACAATTCCTTCAAGAACAGACAAGATTGGTCAGAATTCCTCAAGGGGCAGATAGGATTGGTCAGACTTCCTTCAGGAACAGACAAGATTGGTCAGAATTCCTTTAGAAGTAGACAAGATTGGTCAGAATTCCCCTAGAAGCATGTGGGATTGGTCAGAATTATTTCAGGGGCAGGTAGGATAGATTAGAACTTCTTTAAAAGCGGGTAGGATTGGTCAGAGTTCCTTCAGGAGCACGTAAGACTGGTCAGATGTCCTTAGGGAGCAGGCAGGATTGGGCAGCATTCCTTCAGAAATCTTTCTGGGACAGCTGTGCCATTTGTATAACCTTGATATTTTTATTATGACTTTGTGTCAAAACCTATTAGAACATGAATAGACTTTGGAAACCGTAAAGGTAATTCAAATTTTAAGCTGACTTTCTTTAAATGTGGAACGCTAATAGGTTCATTCATTAGTCATTTAGTCATTGTGTAATGCCAATCTACAGTGTTTTAACCGTGTTGTGTATTTCTGAAAGGCAGCTGATTTTAATCCAGCATGAGCTCTTACATGCTGCGAGTCTCTATTTCAGCAGCCAAATTATGAATAATGCACTTCACAGATGATTAAGCATAATTAACAAGCCAACACACTGAAATCTTAAGTACAACATTTGTGTAGCGGTGTGCGTCCGTGCGATGTTTCCCATCACTGCTTAGCAGTTTATTTGTTAAATTTGCTTCACTATTATTAAGGCTTTAGATATCATAGCGATCATATTTTGTGTACATAATCTAACACTCTTCATCTATGTGCTTGAAAAGTCATGATCTTATCACATTCTTATCAGGCGTCTAAGCACTGGCGAGCAGGTGAGCATGTTTTGACTTAGCATAAGAAATGCGGGCCTTAATTTAATGCAGCAATCGAAGCATTTTGGCATTTCAACTTTAAAAGGCAAGCATAATCTGGGCAAGCTGTTTGTTAAAGGGTAAATCAAATCTAATTGAGGATAATCATGTTATCAGATGAGACAGGATCCTGAACGGGCTTATCAGGCCAGAACTCCAACTCCTTATATTAATCCTGCATTCTGTCAGCCAGCTTTTAATTGACTGGCTAGTTTGAAGGCATCTTCTTAAATGATAATGCTGTGGTGTTAAACTGATGTTAAAACACATCACACCTGCTGAATCTAATATTCTGCTTTTAGCATTTCGCTCTGTCTTTCAAAAGTACTTGAGAAAATGGATCAGGTTTGTTTTACGCTCCATTCTTATAGCATAGCGTGTATGTACTTTTCGACAATTTATTACTGTCCCAGATTCCAGCAAGTTAGGGAGTAGATGTACTCCATAAACTCTATATGACTGCAGTATTATTTGTGGATAAATCTCATGGTGAAGCCCGACTCACATTTTCTTGACAAAAAAATTGACCTTTTGATGTCTTTCCCATGCTCAGTGAATGAATAAAACACATGGGGGTGTACTGTTATATTAAAATAATCAGTGACAGTGTAGTTCGATGCAGCACTATTCGAAGAAGAGTTACTATTCCCAGCCCAATGTTGATTATTTTCCGATATCAGCACCTCCTGAAGTGTTTTATTACTCTTATACCACAGCTGTTTGTTGTGGAATGTCTGTAAAACTAGTTGGTTCCTGTCAGTACTTGCATTATAGCATCTATAGACAGTCATACTGTTTCCAGCCTCTCTTTTATTCTCTCTCTTGAAGTTACAAAGATTAAAAAAAATAAAATAAAAGTTTGTCATGCTACTGAAGATAGCTCCAAAGCCAAAACTAAATGTTACATCTTTAGCTCTGACTGTTACAAAGAGCTGAGACTAGAGGCTCCTTCCATAAATGCTAAATAAATGTTTTCTTACAGAAAAAAAACCCAAAACATATTAAGACCAGGCCTTTTTATGTGGAACAGCCACTGTGTAAATCTCTGTTAATTTTTACTAAAGAAATGAAAATGTATTAGAATAGACAGATTAATATAAACCTGTGATTTGGTTTGCCAGAGTTGCAGTTATAGCAAATTAATCAAGACTTTCTGTCCAATCAGAATTGAGAATTCAACAGCACTGTTGTGTAAAGAGAAAATAATCAACGTGGTCTCACACAGCGTCAAAGGCTAAGGCTAGCATTCATACTGTTTTTTTTAAATGTAATCTGTTGATCAAAATCCAGTCACAACATCCCCAATCATTTGAATTTGCAAATTTTTTAACAAAGTCTCACACTTGCAAACGTGTCACAATTTGCATAACTTACACATAACATAAGGTAAAAGGTTGAAGGATAAATTTGGGGTTTGCAGCTTTTTTCCCCCCAAAAAATCGTTTGAGTGAATTAAAATGAAAACCAAATCTTTTGATTTAGTTATTCATATACATTTTTTTAAATTTTTTTTTTTCATTTTTAAATTCATACATTTCCCATGTGGTCAGGTTTTCAAATCTTGTTCAAAATCATACATTTATGAAGTGTGTCTTCTGTCAAACTCTTAGCATTGCCTGGCTCCAAACTTCTTGGCAGCCTCCAGACTGGATCTCCTTGGAAGTGCACCAATAGTGAAATGTCAGCGCGAGTAAAGAAGCTGACCATTTCTGCATATCTTTACATAAATTTCAAACCTGTTCTTGACAGGAAGCGTGAGCAGTTTTGTTCGAATATAACTCAACACAGAATCTCGACATGGACGAGGTTAAGCTTATATTTTGCCAAGCTTCCATGTCTCCTTAGTGTTCATGATAAATTTCCTCTACTTGAATCACATTGGCCCAGATGTTCTTTAAAATCAGATCACCACTGTATAATGGAACCAAAATGATCTTGTTTCTTGGTCAAAAATGTACAATGCACTGCGCTCATTATTTCTGGACAATGCTACATCTTATTCTTCATCCATGGCCTGAAACCTTTTAACATGCCCAGTGCTGGGGAATGATAAATGTCATCCACTGGCATCAGACAACAGCCAGCTCCATGATCCCAACCAGCCCTCTTGCTGTCGGGGTAAAGCTGTTTGGCCCTGGCTTCGGGTCTGCAGAGGTCTCGGATGAGAGGTGTAGCTTTCCGATGACAAACACAGGCTGTCGTGGCATGACACGAGAGATCGCTGGTAAACAGGAGACTGCAGAGACAGCTGGAGGAGTTTGGACTTGTGCATCACATGCTGGCCTGTTGGACTCGGTGTTGGACTCAGGACTAAGTGCATTAGTGTTTGTGATGGGGAAAACAGAATAGCAGAGCAGGAATGTCGGGAAGGCTGCATAACTATGCTTTTACTTTCTCCTTCTCTCTGTCTCCTACTCTCATCCTCCTGCCTTTGGGATTTTTTAGATTTAAATCTGTACATTTTACAGTAAAATTTTTTTTGACCTCTTGTTTTTCACACCTTTGTTCCTCTTCTCCATGTAGAAAACTTGGAACTGTGGATAAAAAAGGCACAAATGTTGCCTCTAGGTTTTAGTCTTGAAGGCCACATTGACGTTTTCCCAAAATGTATGTTTTTTCCAGAAATGTAATATAGGATAATAAGATAAGGTAAGCTGACGTGTGAAGTTGGAGTGTTCCACCAGCATACATAAAAGCCAAGCACTAATACACATAGGGCATATGGTAAAAGTAGCAAAGATAAAATATAATAAATACTGAAAATTAAATACAATTTAAAGGTGCAAATATAAAAATGTATGCTATAATATAAATAGTATAAATTATACTATTTATACTACTAAGTATAATAAATACAGATATGACAGTATATGTTCACATTGGCAATCTTGGACTTACACTTGTGTATACAATAATAATAATAAAAATAATTCATTTTCAAATAAGGAAAAATGGCTACGGGTCCTGACTTTTGCTGTAAGTATGTATCATGTACATATATAACTGTGCTAAGGTGCAGGAAGTACAGTATAATGTATTGGAGTTCTATACAGTAAAATAGTTATGTATACATCTACTTCATCTACAGACGAGGTAGTTGCAGTTGTCCAGTGCAGGTAATGCGTAGATGTACAAGGATGTATGGATAAAAAAATGGATTCGAGTGCAGAATTGTACAGTCTGATGGCTGCCACAAAAATGACCTGCGAAAGCTTTCTTTCCTGTAGCTTTCTTTCGTGTATCTTCCCCTCGGTGTACTCCTCTGCACCTGTAGTGTTTTATGGAGTGGGTGGAAGGGGTTCTTCATGGTCACTAACACTAAAAGGAGAATTTCTAATTAGTAGATAATGATAAGTGTATTCGAATTCTCAAAATTGATGACTGAGTTAAGAAGAATTCAAAGGGAAGTATAACATAGTCTCATGCTCATTCGCTAGAAGTTACAAAAACCTAGAAAAGGGGCGGAGTTAGAGGTTGTCGATTTTTGTACATATGAAGATGCATGAAACCTCACCTTCTGGATTGACACCTTATGAATTTTGCATGATCAGATTGGACAGGTTAGTTGACTGGGACTGGGACAAACCTTTTTTATTTATTAAAGAATGATGCAAGGTTTGTCTGCTTATAGTTCCATTTAATGTTGTGGAACATCCAAGAAGCACATTAGCAGGTCTAAACAGAAATATTTTTACCCACATGTCATTTTTTCCTCTCTCTTGAACTTAATAAGACAAAAAAAAATGTGGCTTTTGATGTTACAAAGAAACATATTTTCTTGCGTAACAGCCTGATTTTGGAAAGGAAAAGGTAGGAGCGTTTCGAACATTTTGTACAAGGACAATTGTTATGAATTTGCAAATGTAAGACCATGTTCTTAATAAAAGTGTGTGTATATGTGTGTGTGTAAAGGTAATCCTGAGCTCAATACCTTCTTTTCCATAGTGGCCTGACCAGGCCACAGTCATAAGTGCAGAACCGCTGAGCTGCATGGTCCTAAAGCTCCTATTAATCACGATCTAATTTAATCCCAACAAACACATAAAACTGCTGTGGATTTATTTCACGTTACAAACAGATGTCTCTGGCGATCCGTGTAAAGTGATACACAGCAGTCGTCTGGGACGGTCCCCATTTCTCGGGTCGGAGCTCCAAAAGCAGAAACACATGTTGTCCCCAGTTTGACTGCCATCGTTGGCCTGAACTCGGGTACGCAGCCTTATGTCTGGACTGATCCCTAACCGTTTTGCATCTTTGATTAATTCCATGTATAATTATTTATGATCTTTGAACTTGGAAATCAAATCGGGAAAAGTATCATGACAGAACTGAGAATGTTTCAAAGGAAGTAGCTTCTGGAAGGACCGGAATTTCAGAGGAAAAAAAAAATTCCTTTGAAGTTTGAAAACTCAAATCAATATTCAATGGACATCTGTACTTGATATGGACCTGATTGGACCTCTATGAGCTGGAACTGTCCAATTGCCATCTCTTTCAGTAGCTTTCTATATTCTGTGGCCCAGAGGGAGAAAAGAGCGAGACAGAAAAGGGGATACGGATGCCTGCGGTATGCCAGTCACCGCTGATTATCCGTGGAGAGCAGCAAAATGTTTTGTGTGAGGAGTGTATGGGGCAACAGAGCGTCGAATCAAAGCTCTGCTCTGTTATTAGAACCAATCTGCCACTGAGGAATGAAAACCCTACTGTGAGCTTAAAAGGAGTTGTCTCATTTGATCATTTATTACACATTTTAAGCGCTTTTGAAATGGCTGAGGCCAATGTGGTCGGCATCCCTAATTGGAGCGCCTTTTCTCCCATTAATGCATCCAGACTTGCGATTCCTCCCAAGGACCACAAACGCTCGTTACAAAGCGCTTGTCAACAGCTAACAGTTGTTGCCGTTGCCATACTTAGATCCGATTTGTGCGTTGTTTTAACGAACAGCTGCCGCCAACTATATCCTGTCGCCTGCTATCCAAACGTCCCGACCGAAGAGATTAGCGATGCTTGTTTATCCGACGATTTTGCATGAACCTCATGATAGACTCGTTTAAGGGAGGAAGCCACACATGACAAAGATGCTGAGCCTTTATTAAACTGATCCAGACTTCGGACTCTGTACTCGGATTATTTATGTCTGCCTACTGCCTGCTATCCCATCAAGAATTCCTATATTTATAATGCTGCTTAACAGCTTTGGAAAAACTAGCGCCTGTGTTTAATACTGTACTGCTCCGGGGTTCGATGTTATTTTTAATGCTGTTTCTGTGTGTCTGGACAGAATTGAGAGGAGGTTCGATATATTTACAAGCTGTAGTCAACTCTCTTGCCGTGCTTTTGCTTATTCATTCAGAACCACCCTCTCCCACACCGCTTGCGTCGAATTCCCTCGCATCCAATACGGCCCATAATTCAGCAGTGTTGTCTCTCACTTTGACGTACACCTAGTAAACATGTAAAACATTCCTGCGGGATTCGTTGAAATTTTAATAACTCTGGTTTTTCGAGCCACGGCTGGCCAGGCCACATATCAGTTACTGCTCCTTAAAAGCTCTGGCACGGGCCGCTCTGTGCTAACTCCTGCGTAGGAACTCCAGAGTAGGTCCTTATCCAAAAACAACAGGCAGCAATAGCGGTACGGTTTGGAAATGCGGTTTCCAGTTTCTGCGGCGTGTTTTTCCAGCGGCCGTGATGAAATCGACGTCTAGAGCTGTTTTACCTGCCTGTGTGTCAGGTGATAGCCCGGCTAATGACTCTGGAAGCCAAACAGAGAGGCTTTCTGCCTGAGGTTTCACACAGACCCCCCCTCCTCTCTGCACTTTTAAAAGTGTCCATTTGCCGGTAAAATGTGATCTTCTCATTAACGAAGGACACGCTTCGTTTCGCTTACTCATTACTCGCCCTCTAGAGGGAGCAGCGGCTGGACGGGACGCGGTGTTTTTCTTTCCTTGTGAACGGTTATGGGCCACTGTGAGCATTTAAAGCGGCCTTTGTGGAGAACCACTGATTCATTGCTCATCGGTGTGTGTGTGTGTGTGTGTGTGTGTGTGTGTGTGTGTGGCTATATATTTCTGCATGGACAGATGCACTTTTTTAAC
>JAQMYM010000023.1:4509644-4524206 GCA_030014255.1 Parauchenoglanis ngamensis
AACTGCTCAGTTGTATAAAATGAGATATATGTAAGTCGCTCTGGATAAGGGCGTCTGCCAAATGACATAAATGTAAATCTTGAAATAACTATATCCTGGATTCCAGTAAAGATCACATGTTAATTATGAAGTTTATTATGTAAGTCTAGGGACAACAAATAAGGGCTGTTTTGAAAGGAAAAAAAAAACTGGCAGGGAATCATTAGGAGTCAAAAGAGATGTTTTTTTGTTTTGTTTTCTATAGCTGAGCTTAACTGGTTACTCTGATTCATGGAAAAGAGCTAAAATTCATATCACTTGGTAGTAATGTCATTCCCATGTGTGTAGGGTTTATTTGAGGAATCAAGGATCATACATCCATAAATAATTTAAAAATACACCGTACTCCTACAGATTGAGTTTTGATAATGTTCAATTTCTTTGCACAAATTTCTAATGTAAATGGGGAAAAAAATCAAGATTAGAATAATTTACACAGGCTGTACACATTAACTAAGATAGCCAATACAATAACAAGCTAACATTAGCTAGCATTGAGAATCGATTAAACAACAGCATGATAAACACTATCATCTGCTAAGCATTCTTGCACATCATTTTTATGCTAGTAAATGACACTTGGAATAGATTTTTATCTTGGGTATTCATTACCAATGGTCTAAATTATTTTGGCACTTTATGTCATATTAAATACAGCTTGGTTATTTAACTGATTTTAGTCCCTTGTTTTTCTTTCATTTGAATTTTCTCTTTTTGATTGTTTTTAAACCTGTGTTACGCACAGTTAAGGGTTCTCTGGCTTGTCCCTATGGGAAGCCTACCCTATGTAGAACCCTACAAAACAGTGTTTCCCTATCAGTGAATACTCCTAGAACAATCCTTTATGGAAGTGAAAAACATGAAGTTGTCCTTTTTGATTTTCTAAAATGGTATGAATTATACATTTCATGTCCTCACATTCAAGTTCAAACCCAACTTCATCGTCAATCCAGAAGAGAGCAAATATTCATAATCACATTCCAACCAGGGCCTTGCCTCATGGGTGGCACATACTGGCACTGAAGGAGGCCAAACTTTTGATATAGGCCATACCATCTCAATCACTGCCCCACCTCTGACCTCAAATACAGTATAATCAGTATGGGTTCGAATACTCTTAGGCAATACCATAACATCATTATGTAGCTATTAATTCTGTGCCTTGAATAAATCAGATATTCTGCAAATGCAGCTTAAAGTGAGCCTATTACAAGAACACCATATCCATGTGAGTTCTTCTCATGGTTATTTGGTTTCATCCCACATCCCAAAGATATTCTGGTAGGTGAACTGACTATGCTAAAAATTGCTCCTAGGTGTGAAAGAGTGTGTGAATGTGTCCTAAGACGGCTATGATGGACTCTTGTGTTTCTGATCACTGTGACCCTGACCATGATAAAACAGTTACTGAAGATGAGTTAATGAATGAATGATTGATGTTTTTCCTCCATACCCAAACATTTCTTGCCCATGACTAAAACCTGGACATGATTCTGGCTTGTACCAACTTGACTGCTGGTACAAGTAATACCTCCCTCGCAAAGCAAGCCTATCATCCAGGTCCAGTTCTGTAGCCTTGCTTGGCTCTCCATGATTGTCTACTTGATTATGTGACTGCAGTACTAATAAAAAAAAACATCGTGATTGCAAAATTTATTTCAGAAGAATGATGATGTGATGCTGGTGCCAGATCGTGATGCGCTTCTGCTTTGTTTCCTCTCACCCTTCATACCTTCCTGATTGATCCTCTACCTCTGCTTGGAGCTTTCTATACTTGTGACTCACTTTCCATTGCTATGTCCTACATGGACACCCTAAAGATTTTCCCTTCCCCAAAACAGTTTAGTCTTATTCTTGCTTTAGTGTATGATCTCACCTTTAAGTACAGCTGCTGTAATCAAAAAGACTGTCCTGTGCTCATCTCAGAACACACAATTTGCTCACACTAAACATCCTTTCAACACACTTTTGAGTCTGGATCCTCTTAAGGCTTCTTTTTCATGTTGTCTTTTTCATTTTTTTTCCTCACCTCTGTCTCCTCTGACTTGTTCATTAGGGATCTAAATCAACATCCAGATTCCTGTAAAGCTGCTTCGTGACATGGTCTATTGTAAAAACGCTATAAAAAATAGCACATCCTCTGATCTGAGATCTTGTGAAATACTTTCCCAGCACAGACTTGTGATAGCCCAGCTGTCATCTCTTACATATTTAGAAAGATGCTTATGTTAAACTGGTGTGTGTTAAAGAGAATATAAAAATGCCAGGAGATCCAGGGGCATTTTTAGAAGAAGAACATGATGATGGTGCCAGTGATGGATGTAGCGCGTCTGTGTTGTCCCTCCGTCCTGACACTACTTCCTGTAATGATTTTTTAAACTGTTGTAAATTGCATGTCTGCCATCCTGCTGCCTGTGTGGATGTGTGTGTGTACATTGGGGTATGTGACCAGCTGCATACCAGCTGTCAGCCCACTGAATAATGAGCAGTATTAAGTAATAACCATTAAGGAAAAAAAATCACACACAGGAACGCACAAGAACTATCATACAAGGTCAACTTTAGCTGCTATTTTTATCATGATACTGTACTGTGTAATCCTTAAATACTATAATATCCACAATCATGGCTGAGCTTAAAAGAAATTAGGTTTTTCCAGAACTGTTTGGTGTCATTGACAATTAGAGCAGCACAAAGTGTCTCCATGTTTTAGAAATTTAGCCACTAATCCAGCTAGCGGTCCGAGGTGAGGGCTGAATTTACAGCTTGCTAAGTTAAAGCAGAAATGCAGCAAGGTCGCGATGCCAAAGCCACAGCGGCGCTGCATGTGTTTGTAATTGGTTTCTTCAATGTTTATGTCTCCATTCACAGTCTTTGTTTAGGTTTGTGTAACTCATATCATGATGGCAAACTGAGAAATTGCAAACTGCTGTGATGGCCACCAGATGAACCCGCCGAGTGGTGTTGGGCGTTGAGTTGTGAGTATGTGTATTTATCTCTTTTGGGGAAAGAAATGTCTCTATTGACCTCCTTAAAGTCTCAGTTTATTGTCCAGTTCCTCTGCAGTAGGCTTAACTTGTGAGGACAATGGGATGAGCTCTAAAAATAGGTCATGACCTTAGTATTTGGGATAAATTGATATCATTATTTTCAGACAAAGTATGAGCATGAATACAAGGTAATTTGGTACCGTTACTGGTACTAATAAACTAATAAACCTGCTTAGCATTAATCAATCAGGGACATCAATAAAACCTTTAATTAGCTCAGTTTATGTTTCCCCTGATTAAATTGTGGCCTATGAAAAGAGCATGTGCATGTTATTATAATGAGAGCTAGTTCATTTAAATGAAGAGCATTAGCTAGCTACTACAGTTCTCTTGGATGAATTAGGGTGGCACTAGAGAGCCCTTTGGAAAAGTTCCACTTTGGAAAAGTGCTTCTCTACGGCTCTAAGTACACTACGTTTTATTGTCTTCATTGCCACACAGTCCATCATTGTCAATGATGATATCGGCTGATCATCAAGAACAACATACTGGGTAAGTGCTGCTATTTTTTTTACTCACCTAGCATGTAGCCAGCGTTTGCTGCTAGCAATGAATGAGTTTTTTTGTTTAAGATGTTTTTTCTGGTTAGTTGTATTGTAGGATGCTGCTCTAATTTCTCTTTTTGATATTTTAGAAGGGCACAGTTCAACTGCTTTGTGTTGATCGTGAAATACGTCCAGGTTGCTGCCATTTCGTGTCATCTGTTAGTCAGCATGACATCATACACTAGGCTTACGTCTCATAGTATTACATGATATTGGATGTTGGTATCAGAGCATGAGTGAAGCATGAGAATGAGTAAATGAACATCGTATTGGACCAAAGCCTAATACTAGATGGTTCGTAAGAATGAATAGGAGTTAGCCTTTTAAATACTTATTTTATTATTTATTTGAATTACTGAGGTTAACAAGTCTGCACTAGATCTTCCAATGGAATTATTTAGTACTAGTATTATCCAAGTCAGCAGAAATACTTCACCATGACAGTAATACAAGCTGGTGTGTGTTTAGTAAAGGAAAGACGCAGTATAGTTTTGGTGTAGGGAAATGGATGACAGTTACACGCCTTTCGGCCTATTAATTGTCATCTCAGCTGTTGTTTTAACTCCGTGGCCCTGGCGCGCCGTCTTTCTCTCCTGCGCTGCTTGCCTTATCGTTTACGGAAGAGAGGCTCATCTGTGTACGTAAAAGAGCCCGACGACCTTCAGCCCCAGACTGGAGGTCAGAGGTCACCTGTTGTATATTTCATCTGCAAGCAGCATGATTTCAGAGAAAAGGCTGTATAAAAAAGGGGATGCTGAGGCTCTTGGGATTTTACCATGCCATATGTCCTATTAACATTAATTATTTTGCAATATCCTGCTTGTCTACCTGTGAAATGAAGTTTGACATGCCTGTATTCATGGTCATGAAGCTTATGGAGGTGTCAATCTTCAAAAAGGAAGCCGTACCTGAGCTGTCATATGATAATATTGTCTATGTTAGAAGTATTATATATTCAGATATTTAAGAAGAGTTAATAATATCTTATAAAATTGCCATGGACTGGCTGGTCAAAGATTTGGTCAAAATGCTCCAGTAGTCAACCTTGTTCATATAGATGCTGAGAATAAGGTAGCTAATGACTTAGCTAACATATAGCCATTACATTCCTTAAACAAATAACATGAAGGCGGAATGAACATGTTAGTGAGACAGAATCATAAAGAATATCAGCACTTTCCTCAGATGTGTTGGTGAATTACTAGGAAAAGGCTCTGTATGGCAAAAATTACACTGTATTGACTGCTAACTAAACTTCTATGGGCTTTATTGAGAAACATCTACACTTGTCACAACTTGTGAAATTAGAGCTTTCAGAACATTTCCAAAATGGTAAATACCATATGAATGAGCTGTTCATCTTCTTATAAAATCTTCTCATAAATATGCTAAACATGACTCCATTTGAATGTATCATATGTAAGCACATTGGAATTTAACCATGACAATAAATAAATAAATAAATAAATATTTAGACTATAGTCAAGCCCCACTATCTCCACCAGTATTGTGCCGCTATCATCTATTGTTGATTAACTTTATGAACTGGTCATTTGAATTGAATGGGTTTAATACTACTCTCAATAAATAAAAAAACACAAAAGTCTATAAATAATGCCAACTTGAATCTACAGACAATTTTTATAAAAATGTGTCCTGTAGGTCAAATGTTAGGAATAAAAACTCTCTAGGTATATTAAATAACCGCAATATTATTTACCACCCTCATGCTAATATTAAAAAAAATGGATTATAGATATAAAATAAATCTGAGCTGACTGGTGGAATTTATTTCTTACAGTTAAAGTTGTCTATGATTTGAGAATAATCCTGACAGATCATGGAAAAACTGCAAACATATGCATATCATGGTATGTTAGTCTTTGGGGTTTATGACTAGAAAGTAATTGTTTAACATAATAACATGTTTTCTATTTTCACCCATGTTTTAATTGAGCAAAACCTGCAAACCTGCCATTTTTTAGCCATTTTAAAGCATCCCTATATCAGCATCAGAATTGGCTTTGCAGAACGATGTTGCTTACTTACTTGATTACTTTGTTTACTTACTTACTTACTTTGCTTACATACTTACGGGGCAGCACGGTGGTGCAGTGGTTAGCACTGTCGCCTCACAGCAAGGAGGTTTTGGGTTCGATCCCCTTTCTATGTAGAATGTTCTTTCTGTGCCTGTGTGGGTTTCCTCCAGGTGCTCCAGTTTCCTCCCACAGGCCAAAGACATGTGGATTAGATCAACTGGCTACTATAAAATTGACAATAGAATGGTAATCTGTCTTTGTGATAGCTTGGCAACCTGACCAGGGTTTACCCTGCTTCTCGCCTGATGTCAGCTAGGATTGGCTCCAGCTTCCCTGCAACCCGCAATGGATAAGCAGTATAGATAGTGGATGTATGGACTTACTTTGCTTACATATTTATTTACTTTACTAACATACTTACTTACTTATTTTGTGTGCTTAATTTACTTACTTGCATACATACTTCCTTCCTTACGTACTTTCTTGAAGTTTACTCTTGGCAAAGATGTGATTAAACACATTTTACCTTGTGCTCATTTACTTCCTTTTTTGTTTAAAATGGGAACACTGATTGTATGTCTTATCTCATAGCATTTATGATGTTTAATGAGTACTTTGAAGGAGACAATGAATATAAGTAAAATGTTTGTTATTGTTTCTGTCATAAAGTTTACTTGAGTAAGAGTAATCGAAAAGTATTCAATTTCCACTACACTTGCATAAAATACAACTCTTCCAAAAAAGTACTGCAGTGAATGTAATGAACACAATGACTCAAGTGTTTTCCAGTGCTGTCTCTGACACAGTCGAGAATGTTTTGTTGTACTAAACTACATCACTGAGTGGATTTTTCCAGACCTTTTCTCAAGCTTTTTCCCACTTTTCCCTTTTCATTCCCACTCCCTGGTCAAGCGCCACTGCCTCTCGGCTGGTCATCACACACAGTGTGAGTCTGTAGCTCTGCTCATTCAGAAGTACACAAGCTCTTTGTGACTCAGGAAGCATGGACGTTAGAGGGGGAAATTGTGTGTGTTTGTGTTAAGAGTATTTGGAGCATGTATGAGAAGAGACCTTACAGTTCCAGAGAGTGACACTGGTTTAGCATGACAAGAGAGGGGGCGGTAACACTTGAGGCGCACTTTGACAAAACACACACACACACACACACACTCTCACACACACACACACACACACACACACACACACACACACACACACACAGTTGGGGATGACAAGGTGTGTGTTCGGGCTGTCTAGTTCGATCGGCCATGCACTACTGTCTGAGGAACCCCCTGCTTTCTACTTCCTGTCTGCCTAGGAAGGAGAGGAGGGAGAGGATTCTATCCTACACACACACACACACACACGCACACACACAAACACACACACACAAGCACATTCTCTATTTTATTGTGCTCAGTGGAGGAAAGGGCCGGTTTTGTATCTGGCTCAATCGTGCAGCTGTGTCTTCCTTCTTTCAGTTACATGTCACACACACACAAGCTTATTTGCATTGCAATGGCATTATCAAGGAGAAGGGTGTCATGGTGGAGAGGCTGACAATGCTCCTGCCAACAAGTTTATCTAAGCTCAAAGAGCTTTTTCAATCTCTACTGGCTAATCTCTCTCTTACTGGCTACCTTTAACTTTCTCTTTCTTCCCCTGGGATGGCACCTCCTAAACCAGAGGTGTCAAACTCAAATTCTGCCCCGGCCACATTGTTAGCTCTCAAAGGCTAATCTAAGGCTATTCTATTTGGGGTTTTTTTTTTTAACATATTATCTGTTCTATTAATTGACACCAGTAACACAATATGTTATAAATTTTAGGAAAAAGACATGATAACATCTTTGTAAAACTATTCAGCTGTATGCAATTTTAGGGCCAGGTGATCATTTTTATTAAATTCATTCAACTTTTGTAATCTGTTTCTGATTTATTTACACCCAGGTTTTGCATCAAACACACTAGATAGGCATCCATTTTAACTGGCTTTTCAGCATTATGAGATGTGAGCACAAACATGCTTGTTAGGTGGCATGAACTATACGTAATGCTACAGGTCTGCAGTGAATTCTAGGTATGGCGAAACTGTCGAGTAATTGTGTACTATGGATTGTTTCAATATTACTTTTTGCACATTCACAAAGACCAAATGAAACGAGGCAGCAAGCCGGGTATGGGTGTTGGTTTTGTGTTTGACACTTGTGACCTAGACTCACCGAGAAGTATCTCTGAATCGAGTCTTTTTTTTTTTTTTTTTTTTAAACCTTCATCAATTTGACTCATTTCAAATAGTGTACATGTGCATAGCAACAGTTTTCACTGTTAGAATTTGTGGAAAACCCTTCACATTGTCAAATTTGGACATTTTCTACTATATATACTGTAGTTCTGGAAACTAAATAAAAACAAATTGGTCTTATGTGCACATATGCTTAATCATTTGTAATATTATAGCACTTAATAAAAATAAAAGATGCCCCACTTACCACCATATTTATAACCTGACCTCCATATCAGTCTTTGTTTACCGCAGCTGAAGTAAAAATTCACTTGCAGCATTTAATCACAAGCCTCAGTGTCATCTCTTCGCTCAGCTGAGCTCCCATCATGCTAATATTGGTGGGGAAATAATTACTGATTAAATCAAGCAATTCTGTTATGTTGACTACATTTCTTGTCATTAATATGTCTTTATTAGATCATTTACATATTTGAAAGTGAGCTTCTCTGTTTTGTTGATATGATTGTGCTGGAGCATTGCAGACATTTTGACAACTGATATCTGATTACAAAATGAATTTAATGTCCATTCAACTCGTAATGTTTCAGACCTTTTAGCAGGCATTCGCCAATGCAAGGTTAGAAAGCAGCATGAATAAAACCATTACCTTAAGGTAACGTAAAGCAACGTCCAGTGGGTTTTCTCAGACCTCCAAAAATATTTCTGCGAAATCAGTATAAATATTCAGTGCTTAGATCAGCATGATGCATGAGGATCAGAACTTCTCTCTCTCCCAGTCTATGTCTCTTTAATGGCCGTTTATGTGAAACACACCCTCCGGAGGTTTATATGGAATGGAGACGAGACAGGCTCATGAGTGGAGTGTTCATTTTATTGAGGAAGAGAAATCGATAGTGAAGTTTATATGTCTGACATGTGGAGGCCTCATCATTATTATAGAGCTCACACTTTCCACTTCCACACATACCCTGCACCTGCCCGCTGAAAGTTTCACACTACATTCCATTACTTCACATACACATGTATATATATGTATGTACATCAAGATTGCCTAGGATGTGTCAACACATTGAGTTTATCAGATCGTGAATGGACACGCTGTGGTCTGTGTTGCAGAACGGGCCGTTTAGATAAGCATGGTTCCGACTGCATGTTAAAGCTAGTTGTGCCTGGGAAATACTGATAAACAGTTTTCAATGGAAAGTAGGTTAAAAAATTGGATCAGACGAAAAAGCAATGGAATCTGATTCTGAGAATCTTATGAGGAATCCACAAATCTACGTAAGATTGTAAACTTGAGCTCATGCAAATTCTTTACAAACTTATCAATCATGTGACCACGTGGGGATATTTCGGCTGGTTCCAGGAGTTCCAAAGTGCAGATTTAAATATGGTTTCTGGAGGGTTCTTTGGACAATTTGGGTTCTCTGCTTCACAGAGAGGTTCTTCTTGGAAATCTCTTTGTTAAAAAGAAAGAAAGATATATGAGGATTCCATCAGAATGACAAGCAAAGGACCTTCAAGTCTTCTAACATTTAAAGTTTTTCTAACAATACTATCGTAGGTTCCATCTTGTGCTTTAAAAGTCCCTCTTGGGAATGCATGAATGGTCTAGGTAGAACTCTAGATCAGTGTTTCCATAGTACTGTGTGTCTCAGGTAGAATTTTTGGAAAGAAAGAAAAAAAAAATACCATCCAAAAAAGAATTTGGATAGTTAAGGGTTCTTTGCTTCTTCGATTTCTTCCTCTCGGGGACCCATAATTGGTTTATGTGGACCAATTCCACAACAGTGTTTCCCTAACCGAGAATATTCCAAGTAGAACATTGTGGGAAGCAAATATCCATTTACCATCCAAAAACCTCAGAAACCTCTCTATTAGGATGTGTTATATATGTTTTACACAGAGCTTTGAAGGGTTCCCTTCAAAAGTGACAAATAGAAGATCTAGATTTCATTTCTTTTTTAAATCAACTATCGAGGAACTCTTTTTCCTTGGACTAACTAAAGTTCCTAAAGTTCCTGATACTGATGTGCTTGGAACCCTTTCTCACAGGGAAACATTCATGTGAATGGTTCTACATAGAATATTTAAGGGTATCCCAAGAGAAACAGAAGAACCCTTAATAGTTCTAGATTCAACTTTTGTAAGACTGTAGTGATGAGAGCAAATATCTTCATAATGCCTTTTCTATAGACTCAAGTAACAGGCAGCCTGACTGCTATAGTATATCATCCACGTCTATTTCTTCCGTATCTCCCATTCCTCTTCTGAGCTACAGCCAGCATCATTATGGATACAGTCTTTTACCTCCGGAGCCCACCAGCCGAAGCTAATGTACTTGAGATCGACATCAAAGTGAAGCAGCGTGTGAGCCTTCGCCAATAAACTTTTTGGCCTCCCATTACATTAGCATTATTTAAAAGGAGAAGAGAGTCTTTAATAAACTCTATTAATCTTGGTGAGCGAGGGAGTTCATTGGTGCGCCCTCCTCCCTCCGCTCTCCCCAATCAATCAGCTCAGCCCTGTTAATGTATTCATGGGGAAAGGCAAGGCAGGACTTGTTTGACAGAGTTCCAAGAAAAGAAGAATTTATTAAGTCTCCACCTCGGGTGCAGCCGAGCCAGAGAACCTTTCACCAGTCACACAATCAATAAAGAGCCCCTGAATATATGATCCATAATTATATGGGCAAAAATTGAACAATATATCTGATGTCATGACAAGGTTTGAATGGAACGAGAGTGAGAGCGAAACAGTCTGCTTTAATTGCTGGAGTATGGAAGGCGATTCCAAATTTTGGAATGATGAAACCTGTTCAGCATTGACTTAGATGTAGGTGGCCAGTGAGTATTTTGCAGGTGCTGTTCATTTTTCAGCCAATATCTGATTCAACATCAATGAGATAAGAATGCATTGTCTGTTTCGCCAGACTGCTGCTCTTTGGTTGTTGGGTTGAGGAATCTTTTCTATCTAGCATATATCGAGCATATTCATTTGTTCGTTCAGCTTCAGTAAGTGCTTTATCACGGTCAAGGCTGTGGTGGATCCAGAGCCTACCCTGGAAACACTGCATAGAACGCAATGCACACATACATTCACACACTCATTTTCACCAAGGAGCAATTTAGACTGGCCAGACCACCTTCAGGCATGTTTTGGTAGGTAAGATGAAGGTAACTGGAGGAAACACACCTAGACATAGAAGAAACACGAACCAGAGCTCAGGATCTAACCAAAGACCTTGGCACTGTGAAGTGGAAACACTACCCTCTGCACTTCTATGCCATCAAACGGTTCTCATGCAGAGGAGAAATTCTGATGTCTGGCATCTATGAAAAATACTTTCCCTAATGTTGAAAAGGCTAGGCGTTTCCTAGAAGTTAACAGAAGCTTTATTTTTTTAATATGCCCTGATGTCCCATTCTGCATCTCCTTCTGTCTATTTGTTCCTCTTTGGACATGTTTGTTGATCTTCAAGTAGTCTGAAGCATCAGGTTTCAATTTGCTTATCTACAAATTCATGAACTAATTTCCATGGCTTTGGCGCAGTTCAGTGTCGTCAAAGCGACGAGTCTGAATGTTATTAATCTCCACATGTTTGAAGCACAGCCAGGATTTCTTTGTGATCCTGCATTCTGAGCATTCATCCTAACACAGTCGATTCTTCAGCGTCGCCATTCTTCTATTCAGTCCTTCTTACCAGACGGCCATTTTCACATTAAGCAAAAGGAAGGAGAACATATGGACGGTAAGACAGAATCATGTCAGAGAGCAGGGTGCAGAGAGAGGCCTGGAGATTTTGCCTGCTCTTGGGGGAGGAAAAAATAAAGAGAGAGTGATCAGCTTCAAAGCGCCATTTCCATAATTGCCCTGCAAGTCGGCGGTGATGAGCCAAAGGGAGTGAAAAAAAGCACAATCTTTCAGTTGGATGAACGGCAAAAGCTCACCTCCTCTTCCTCCTTACAACCCAGCTCTTTTTTTCTCCCCACCCGCACTCCTCTTTCTGCCGCTGCGCCCTTATTTCTACCCCCACTTGTTGCCTTTTGAGGCCTGCAAAAGAATTCTTCTCTCAAAACTTGGTCAACAATAGGCATGAAATCAGGATTGCTCCTCCCCCTTGCCTAGAGAGTGGCACTCTTCCTGGACTTTTTGTCAGTGGCTCTGCTTGGACCACAAAAACACAGATCAGCTATTCACTCAGCTATTGCTCCGCTAGTTGCCTATGAACATTTTAAAACTGTTTATAAGGACTTACAGTCAGTCTAGGATGCTATGGATGGACTTGAATTGTCAGCGTGAAACAAACTTTTTTGGATAAAAGTAATCCGTAAAACTCACAGCCCTGGTTAAGAAAAGGCATGATGGTATAAAACATGATTTGACGGTTTGCAAATGCGGATATCTGCCTTATCTGGAGGTGCAGGAGCATTTGGACGGCCTGTCGCTTTACCGATACTGACAGCATGGAACATGTGTTCTGTAATCCAGACCTGGTTCTTGGCGTCCCCTTATAGGTCACCAAACATGCTTGTGAAAAAGAGCAACAAGAGTGTGTGTGCGCTTTTGTGCGTGTGTGTGACTAACAATCAGCAGCGCCTCATAAAAGGATTAGTGACCTCCGCAAAGAGCACAGGGCTCTTCAAAGCCTCAGCAGGGCCACAATAGCGCTGACATTTGTCCGTCTCGGAGCGGGGGAGACAACGAGGGGAGGACAGGAGGACAACGCAGGGCCGAACCTCCCTTTCACAAGCCGACTCCGGCCCCTTCGAACACTGCTTATGTACTCCTCCGTCTTTCTCCATTCATCCGCAGGGCTTCTGATGGCTCCATTGGCTCAGCTCTGTCTCTCATGGGGTCGCCCCTCGCTGTCCTCCTTCTCCGCGTCAATGACGGGCCAGAAAGATAGATTAGATTTCACTTTAATCATTCTCTTGCTGCACTTTTTTTATCCCATCCAAATTGGTATTTAACAATGCATTCTTCCTGCAGCGCGGCGTAACTATGGACATCTGCCATTGATGCTGAGTGGTGCTCTGAGATAAAAAAAAGGCTTCGGCTCTGTCTTATAGACTGAATTGCCATTTGCTTTCGAGAGTGTCAGTATGGTCTGGGGTTCCCACAGCTGCTGTTATGTTGAGTATTCAAAGTTTTATTTAAAACTACCCGTTCAGATTGATTGTTCTAAGGATATAATTGGCTTAAAATGGTTAGGTGTCAAATCTGTGTGTGTGTGTGTGTGTGTGTGTGTGTGTGTGTGTTAGCCATTCTCTCTTCATATCCATCCCCCCCTGTGAATTCTCCCGGGTGTATTGGAGAGAAAAAGCTGCTCTCTGCTGGAGTGTTTAGCATCGCTTGCAGCGCTGGACTAAAAAGAGGCGTCGCTGTTGATTATTGCTCGTTAACCACAAGGACATCCACTTAACTCGGGATAAACGAGCGCCCACCACCCGCAGCCTCCGCCTATAGCTCTGAGCAAAATGTTCATTAATGCACGTCAATTGCTGAGTGGAGAGAAAAGAAAAAAGAACAAAATGGACACGTACATGAGAACGTTGTCGTCTGTGTTTATGTCATTTCTGGACACGCATCTTAATCTTTAATTCAATGCGGTGATTGTGGCTAAAGAGGCCGCCATGCTTGCACTCTTTAGCTTGATACTAATAAATAAGAGTTCTGCCTCCTATGCTGTTAATACAGGCTGCAGAGCTTCTTGAAACATAAATGATTCCTTTTTTAGTTTAAAAAAACAGTCACTCCACCTCAGTCACTCAACCAATCAGTGTTCTCTAGACAATAAATAAAGACCAACTATGCTGAGAAAAAAAACCCATTCTTTAGCAGTAATGTGAATAAATTTAATTAATATCTCATTTTCTTTCCTGATAAAGAATGCTATTTACAGCTTCATGTCTTATCAGCGTATATGTTACTATTTCTGTTAAGTATGTAATTAATCGTTATTACGTCACAACACTCCAGGTTAGTATGCACGAGCAGGTTAGCCACTAGGCTGCCATCCACGTAAAATTCTCAGCGCTAATTGGAGAATGCTGGTGATTCGTGCACGCGCACGCGCACGTTCCCAATACGCGCGTTCCCGCGTAAGGCAAAGAAGACGTATATAGCGTGTGCAATCCTAGTTTACGTAAAAATAAAACATGTAACATAAAAGAATACAGGTTGATGCGTGGTCGCGTCCCAATCTTTTAAAATAAAATTTAAATTCAACATTTTTTGCCCCAGTATTGACTGATTGTCCGACAGGAGCTGCTGATTTGATCACATCCGCTGTAAAAAACATATTTTATAAACTACTACATGAATGACCGTCTGATTCGCAAGCATTAATGCCAAGTACAAATCTTGAAACTGGAAGTGGAAGTGTAAATACATTTTAAGAAATAACTTTGTAGATTATACTTGAGAAATATATAAAATGCTTGCAACGAATAAATAGTGGTAAGGACTTGTTGGTAAGGACAAGTTTAGCTTTATTTAGGCTAGAAACCTATGCAATTTTGTGGTTAATAGCTGACTAGAAAACATGTTGACTATATATATATATATATATATATATATATATATATATATATATATATATATATATATATATATAATGTCTTTTGTGAAAATGTGGT
>JAQMYM010000023.1:4561133-4573397 GCA_030014255.1 Parauchenoglanis ngamensis
CATTAAGCAAGAAAAAGAGGCTAGTGAAGGAATAACTGTTTATAGTTGGTATAAATAACCAAAACAATCAAGGTGCTGTGGTATAAGAAGAATAAAACACTTCAGGACATACTCTGATTTAAAATGAATCAACTTTGGGGTGATGAATCAATGATGACTCCCATTCAGGACATTGATTATTTTCCTATAACATCATGCTGTGTCCTTGCTTTATTCCTTGCTTAGTAGTAGTTCCTGGAAGTTGCCATTGTCTCATTATAAAGAGGATGGCAAATGGACAGGGGGTTTCCCATGTGGCTCTGTGTGTACACGTGTCTCTGCCCTGAATTCTGTTAAAAAGAGAAAAGGTCCAGGACAGTAAACTGAACAAGAGTAAAGGCTAAATGGGTCAGTGAGTGTGGATACAGTTAGTATAGCTCTCTAAGGAAATACACACACACATACACACACACACACACACACCCACACACACACACAAAACGTGTTAACTGTGTGACTGGATTGAGAGAAGAGGAGGGCAGGCAAGGTCAGAAATCATTTCCTGACAGACAGACTCTGAGAGAGAGAGAGAGAGAGAGAGAGAGAGAGAGAGAGAGAGAGAGAGAGAGAGAGAGATAAATTGATATAAAGGCTTGAAGAAAAAAAAGAAAAAAAATCAGCAGTTCCTATAATATAGAAAAGCAGTATAAGATAAAACATGAAGTCTATCAAATGGAATTTGATGCGGCAGTGGTATAGTAAAGAAAATGAGCATGTAGTTCAGTGAAATCTAGATTAAAGCATTGCAGTTTGCTGATATAAGGAGCTGTCTGCAAAAGCAGTTATTTTATATGATGGCAGGACAAAAGCATGCGCTCGTTCACCCCATAATTACTTAAGACATGTTCCACTCCTCCCACACGCTCTGTCCCTTTCTCTCACTCTGTACTCTCTCTTAAACACACATACAGACTTCAAATGAAGAGTATAATGTATATTATGGGTATGACATGATTTCACTGGTTGGATGTTTTGTCTCCATGATGAGGCGTCACATAGAATCAAACTATATCATAGTATTTATATACATGTTTATGCATGTATATACATTATATGAATGTATACACAGTATGGAGTATGCTCAGACATGTCTTCTTCCTATTCTAGACTAGATGAATGTTTTTTTATTCTGCTTCTGATTAACAGTACTCTATAAAGGTTGTTTTTTTAACCATTAACAAATGTACGCAACTCAATGGCCATGTTTCTTCTTGTGATAAAAGCTCCTTCTTTTTTTTCCCATGGTGATGAGTGGCATGGTGATGAATGAAGAGATTTTACATGTGTACATATTTATACTCCAGAAAAAAGTAACTGGATTTCTGAAGTCTGACAGCAGATATAATGGATAAGGATGGATGTTGAATTTATTTGCATTTTATTTTCAATATTTAAAAATATACAATTTCCTGATATTTACATCTAGATGTGTTAAACAACTTAAAATATGGTACCCTTTATTTGAACTTACCCATTTATCAAGTGATCAAAAAATATTGGCACACGTGGCTGACAAGTGTTTCTTGTTGCTTCTTGCTCTGTTAGACTGATTGTAAAAAAAAAATTTATAACTCTAAATATCTACTCTTGGTTTGTGCCCCAGGCTTTTCCGGTGAAGACTGCATTTATGGTATAAAAAAAAAAGTATAAACCATCAAAGAGCTGTCTATAGGAGAAAAACACGTCATTTTGACGCTAAGAATTCAGAGCCATTGGGCATAGCCAATGCAACAATTTGGAATGTACTGGTGTGCTAAAAACAACTGGTGTACTAACAACCAGACATCTAACAGAACAGCCAAGGAACACAACAGAAGTTGATGACAGAAACCTAGTGAGAGCTGTGAAGAAAAACCTAAAAGCAACAGTCATTGACATCATCAACAACCTTCCAAGGGCAGGGGTGAAGGTATCACGATCCAATATAGAAGCCATACTACAAGATGCAAACTGCTCATCAGCAGTAATAATTGAAAATACGTTCTGGAACCAAAATTAACCTCTAGCAAAATGGTAGAAAGGCCAAAGTGTGGAGAAAGAAAAGGATCTGCTCATGATCCAAAACATACGAGCTCATGGGTCAAGCACGGTGGAGGTAGTATCATGGCTTTTGCTTGCATGGCTGCTTCTGGAATGGGCTCACTAATCTTGATTGATGACAACTCAACAGAATGCAGCAGAATGTATTCAGATGTCTACAGAAATATTCTGTCCGCCAATTTATAGAGAAATGCATCCAATTTAATTGGGGTGAACTTCATCATGCAGCACGATAATGACCCAAACACACTGCCAATACAAGAAATGACTTCATCCTCCATCATCAGGGGAACAAAATGGAAGGTTTTAGATGGGCCAAGTCAATCACCAGACCTAGGGTTAGTGTTATGGTTAACCCAATTGAGAATGCATTTCACCTTCTGAAGATGAAACTGAAGGGAGAAACCCCCAAAACAAACAGCAACTGAAAGAAGCTGCAATAGTAGCCTGGAAAAGCATCACAAAGAGCAATGTTGATGTCATTGGGTTGCTGGCTTGATGCAGTTATTGCAAGCAAGGGATATGCGTCCAAATGTTAAGCGTAATTTACTTCAAATTACTTCAAGATCTGTTCTTATACTTTTGCTCACCTAAAAAGTGGATGACCTGCCACCAAAGGAGTCATGTTTTAAGTTGTTTAACACATCCATACGTAAATATCAGGAAATAAAAGCTGAAATTCTGATCTATCATCTCATGTTCATTTTATTTTAAACTCTCAAATGGAAATGTCTTCAGTGTATAGCAAATTCTGATCCCTGTCATCCTTGTTAACCACCTGATGCCTCAAATCAGTTTGCTAGCTCAAAATACACACAGAAGAATGTGGTTAAGGGTGTTTCAATGTTGGATCAAGAAAACTGAGGTCCATCAACCATAAATACTATACTCAAGTTCCAGATGCAGTACGCTGAGTTCTCATAGGGAACAGCTCATGCTTCCATGCATCACGCAACATGATAATACCAAGATGACCTTCTCACACACATAGATATGCACAATCATGATGTTCCCAATAAAACAGATCTATGATGCGATTGTGAGGAGGATTTATTTTAAGCCTCTATGACTCTCCCTTTTAGTCTGCTGGCAGGGTTCTAGGGTTTTCTGCCCACATTCATCAAAAGACCTCCCTGTACCCAGATCTTATTCCTGTCCAAGAAATTCATATCACTAATTTAGCCACACACCACTAAGACATGATACAACCAATTTCAGTTTGATGTTACAGAAAACCATTCCTCAGATGAAGATAGGATTATTTTTATTCAACCACGTCCAAAAGGATTAGAAAATCATTTAAACATCATTAAATAATAGATGGAGGGTTCAATGAGATGCTCACTCTACCATTAATCAGTGATCTTCAGGTAACCCCAGCCCTAATCATTGATTGTGTCATAAGGTGCTTCAGTTCAGGGCTTCAGATGCCAAAAATATAACATTAAAAGTATGTTCAATATCCAATAGCTTTGAATTTTTACTACCTTATTTTTTCAAGCCAAATACAAGTATGCATATGAAGATTTCTTGGTACTCATGAATACGTATTGCGTTAATAAGTACCAAGCGTCCTAAGTACACGTGCCTAGCATTTACACACATTTTTTTTTTTTTGCCTAGCTAGTGTTTGCTGCTAGCAATAAACTCATTTTGCTAAGCTTTATGTTTAACATGTTGCTGTAGTTCCTCCTTTGATATTTTTTTATATTTTGGTAAAAATCTTTATCAATAGTGATACCAAAAATATGTAACCTATTTATTATAAACCATTGTGGAACATTTTAATGAATTTATTTTATTTTTATTTTTTTTATTTGATCTTATTTTATTTTACAAATAAGATTTGTTAAAAATTAATTAAAAAAAACCAATACTGCAGTTAATTAATAAATTAAATTTAATTCTTTTGAGCTTTAAAAATGTGTCTTGTATGGTTTTTTTTGCAATGTGTGTTTCCATATCCCATTACAAAAATAGCCATGTTTTACATTTAACACATTCGCTTTACTTGATGCAGTACAATGCACAGTAAATACAGTCACTTTTGATTACAATGTTTAATAAATATCAGAGTAATTATATAATTAAAGCACATGGTATTGTAATAAATAGTGACACTTCTATTAAACATCATATGTTATTATGGAATTATTTATAACACATTACAAGGCATTATAAAATGTTTCAGAACTTGTTTACAAGGAATCATTACCAACTTACAAAAAATGATAAATGAAGGTATAATGATTTATGAAAATGGGCTTCATAGAATACCGAATATTCTGGTAACACTTTCTGCAAAGGTCGTAGTTATGAACAAATGAACTTTGAACAGGTTCATATCTTGCTATAAACATTATCATCTATTTTTATGAAAAAGGATCATGCTATGTATCAATATTTATTATGCATTAAGAATTGTTAACATGACATAAAATAAGTATGGTTCATAAGATATTATAACACTATTACCAATCACTTCTTGTGTAACACTGCTTATAATGCATTCTGTTAACTATTTATAAGTGCATTCTAAACAATGCTTTACATTCTAATGTGAAGATGAATAATGAATTACGAAAACATTATAACAGGCAATTATTGAATCCATAAACTGTAAAAATTAACCCATTAAATTATTTGAATTTAATTCTTTTCTTTATATCCAATTGTCATGCCAAGTTTTGGATTTTGAACTCAAGTTTATAAGTTTTCGAAAACTAAACTTTAAATAATCTATTATCTTGACTACTAGTGATATTTGTCAGGGTTGTCAATGTTTATTTAACTCCTGTCTGTAAGTTATAGTTGAAAAAGGAAAGGGGAGGAGGATGGCTGATGCTGGAAATACAGAGAGGTTGCCGTCATTCAGAAGAAACTTTGCAATTGTTAATCAGGATGAGAAAAAAAATCTAAGTAGAAGCAAGTTAAAAACATTAGTGCTCTTAACATAAAATGGCAGATGATATGAACATAGTTGGCGTTATCTTAACTTGAAAGTAATAGTTGAAATGGTGAGGACGTATCTTGTGCTTATTTGACACCGTAAGTCGTTTTAACTCAGAGGATCAAGTTGAAAAAGCAAATGATCATTAGTTATACAACTTATATAGCTTAACTTTTTGAGTTGATACTAAGGTTACCTTCAAGTTGAGTTTACTCCTGTTTTTAAGTAGATTTTGTAGATTTATGTCACTTGTTACGTGTCCTATAGCCCCGTTAACACCACTCATAGGTAAAGTAGAACTGTCATTATACTGTAATTACTCCATTAATGTTGCCAAACTGGATATATATCCCAGAATAGCACCTGAAATGGATAGAGTTACCCCAGCTCTCCATGCCAGAATGGCTATGTTTTGCCATTCAAATATGGCTTTAGAGTGTCATGTTTAACAGAAGTGGGAATTAAACACCATCGACCATCATTTAGTGCTAATTCATGACTGATCGAAAGTGCTTGATTCTCAACTCATGCTCATTTGTGGCTGTTTTTTTTCTTCCTAAAGCAATCTCACACTTTTCTTATCATTGCTCGAAAGCAACTTCTGCATCACTGCTAGTTCTGCCATCAGCTATTGTCCTGGATTGTATCCTACCTCATGGATATGCCACTTTGAATACATGCATGTGAAATGTAAATGTAAATGCAAATGTGGAAAACTTGGTATATTACCAGGTAACTCTGGGCCAAAGAGTTCCTCGATGCTAACTGGTTGTGTGTGGCTATGCTACACGTGAACATCAGGAAATGCTGAAAACAAATTAAAACAAAACAAAACAAAAAGGAAAAACTTGATATGTTACACTTTATTAGTCAGCATGTGCTGTTTGAACATTTGCCATATTTCTAATGACCTCAATCAGGTGTGAATGAGAGGATTTTGTTTTACCGTAACTGTTTAATTTCACAGAGGCAGACTGAAAACCTGGGGAAAAGGCTGAAATGGAAAAAAAGATCATGTGATCATGTGATTATGTGAGTAATGTGTGAGAAAATGAGCGAAAGTGCATTTCAACATAGCGTGACATAAAAAAAAATCATATGTCCATATGTTTCAAAAAATCGTATATGAAAATAAATGAATCGTGTGTAAAAATTAGATGTGAAAAGAAATTAATAATATGAATATATTGAAATTATTTTGAAAATCATATCAAAAAGAATGAATCAAGTGTAATTTTGTGAAAATCAGTGAATCAGTTGAAAATAAAAACCATTCATGTACCAATACATTTTTCATTAAACTATATCTAAAAAAAAAAAAAATCACGTGTAAAATAAATCCGAAGAAAGTATGTGAAACCACGTTTGTAAATTTTGACACGTGAGTTTTCTGTAAGGGAACGTTGTGTTTTCTCCTGAGACTCTTGTTGTGAGTTTAGTCACAATTTAAGATGTGTGGTACACGCCATAGTGCTGCTGAGCTTTTGTTATTGTCTATGATAAATGAAATTAATGCATGCGTTTAATGTTTGAAAGGGCAGGATGAATAATGCATACCGTGCATGCGGATTACAAGCGATGCTTTATTTTTTTCCACATGCATTGATCAGTACACAAATCCAGGACAAGCAGAAATGAATTTTTTACAAGCGTTCATCTTTGGGCTTTAGAACAGAGGAAGTGCTGAAAACATCAGGCTCTGGAGTGAATATCTGACCTGCTTCTACTGCATGCTTCCTGTTTGTGCTGTCGGTTCTGATCACAAATCAAACGGGAAGAAAAAAACTAACAAGTAACATTAAATAAAAAAAGAAAGAAAAAAACATGCGGCACTGAAAATAAAAAAAGTCGAAATTGCACTGTCAACATGGCGGCCAAAATGAATTAGAATCTACTTTGTGTTTCGTAGATGTCATCTTGTGCAATCAACCACAAGGGTCAGATGCTAAAGCTAGCATGGTGAGGTTTTCAGTCATATGTATAATTGATGGAGTGTGAATCCACTGCGGTTTTAATCTTCAAAGATGCAGTTAGAGTTCGAGCGTCTTGAATAATTGACTTGTATGATGGAATGTTTTTTCATACTGTAAACACTGAAATCTATGAAGCACATGCTTGAGAAATGAGCAGATACTGTATATATGATGCCTTATATTTTATCTGTCGGAGGCAGGTAAATTCTTAGGCAGGACAAAGACAAAAAGAAAAGATGTCAGTTGATGTACGAGGTGGCAAGAATGTCTTATTCAAAGACTATTATAGACATATACAAAATGTAAAACTTAATATATAAGACAAAAAAAACAAAAAAAAACCCAGGATTGGTGAAATCAATGCAGATCAGGATAGACCAGAATTTATAAAGTAGTAATCCATGCACATCTGTGGAAGCCTTTGGTCAGTCAGCCACATACAAAAAAAATGAGGCAAACCCAATATTGCAAAACATTAAGCTTTTAATTGTCTCAACAAAAATCACTGGGTAGAAAATGGACAAGAAGTAAAAAAAAGCAGTCCTGAGACCTCGGCCTTCTTTTGCTCTTTGATGCTTGTTGCTGAAACTGTTGAGGGGAAAAGCTGGAAACAGGGAAGTTCACTTACATAGTCTTCTGGTATGCAAAGAGTAAATCATGAAAAGATTTAAATGTTTAAAGGATATAAAATTGAAACTAACTTGTCTGGGTGTTCAAAATTTTCCAAAATATCTTCTGTTTAGAAAGACTTTAAACTTGAGTGGAACAACATGGACTCTTCTTTCTGTAAAAAGCCGTCTGCTAGTTTACCCACAAGACTTAAACATTTAAAGTCTTTATCTATTTGTTTTATTCTTGCTAATTTTCCTGACCAATGATTTGCTGTGGGTGGCACGGTGGTGCAGTGGTTAGCACTGTCGCCTCACAGCAAGACGGTCCTGGGTTCGATCCCCGGGTCACCCAGGGTGCCTTTCTGTGTGGAGTTTGCATGTTCTCCCCGTGCATGCGTGGGTTTCCTCCAGGTGCTCCGGTTTCCTTCCACAGTCCAAAGACATGCAGATTAGGTCAACTGGCTACTCTAAATTGCCTCATAGGAGTGAATGTGGGCGTGTGTGGTTGTTTGTCTGTGTTGGCCCTGTGGTGGACTGGCGACCTGCCCACGGTGTACCCCGCCTCTCACCCGAAGAGGCTGGGATTGGCGCTTCCCCGCGACCCAGATGGATGGATGGATGGATAGATAGACAGATAGATATTTGCATGATTTTATTCAGTATTACAGACCTTTTCTGTAGGCTTAATTAAAAAAGCAGTTCACTAATTACAACATTAGTGACATTTATCATATAATCTGTCACAGCAGAGAATATTATCAAGTGCTCATGTCGACCAAATGAATGTTGATCCTCATTCAGTATAAGCATTATATAAGAATGCTACTTAATAAACACTCCGACTAACTCAAGGTGACGGTATGTAGCTTACACCGTTTACTCTTATCACTTTTTTAATCACTTACCACACTTTTTGCAGCTGTGTGTCTGTATTTCAAGCCATGCTTTGTTCCACTTTCGAACAGACAAATCCGAAATAAAGATAAAAATAAATATCCGCGGCCTATTTTGCTCTCTGAAAAACTCCGATTCTTAATTCATTTTGCTTGCTGTGTGCGCGCGCGAGGTGAATCATTTTCAGTGTGTGGAATCGACTCCCAAGATTTGCATTTGACTCTTAGTTTTCAATTCCTGAGATTAGTGAATAGACTCTTTTTGGGATCGACTTGTGAACCGAAAGCAGGGCCGGAAACATAGGCTAAGTTTAACTTTTTACTTTTTTAAGCTAATTGGCTCAAGTTGCTGCTTAACAAAATATAACAAAGCTGTTCTGGACAATTCATGTAGGAACATCACGCTTCTCCTCACATTTCCATAAACAAATGATAATACCACTCACATTAAACTACAAGTTATGTCATGAGGCCAGCAGTGTCATACCGTAGAGCTTTGACATGGACTCCACTAAGACATCTGAAGGTGTGCTGTGGTATCTCCAATATGACACCAATATGATATTATGATAATATGATGAATATGAAAATATGATAAATTGCAAGGTGATATGTTCCTGTGCCACCCATCCAGAACAATTTTTGCAGTGTGGCAGGGCGCTTTATGCTGAAAGAGGCCACTGCCCTTAGGGAACACTGCTACTCGGACCTGTGTACTCGGTCTGCAACAATGTTTAGGTAGGTGGTACATGTCAAATTAACATCCATATAAATGCCAAGACCCTAGTTTCACAGCAGAACATTGCCCTGAGCATCAAACTGCCTCCACCGGCTTGCCTTCTTCCCATAGTGCATCTGGGTGTCATCTGTTCCCCAGGTAACCAACGCTCACGCACCCTCTTATGCAGACTTGAGAACCTTGCTTCAGTTTCTGAATAGATTGTTTTAATATAACTTTTATTATATATATATTATATATTTTTACCTTTATCTTTAATTACGTTTTCTCCCAGTTTATGGATGTCTGTCATGTGCTATCCGAAAGTCAATGAGCATGACGTCTCTATTCGCCCCGCCCCCTTGCACGCGCCTTTATAAACTCCACCGCACCGCTCTGTCACGCAGCAGTCTGTTCAAGACAAGTAAGATGCTACCTCCGGGTGCAAGTGCACAACTCTTACCTGTACATCATACACAAGCCAACAGATATCATCCGACAGGACCCGGTGCACAACCCACTGGGTAAAACCTTTTTTTTTTTTTTTTTTAACTATTATTATTTCTTACCATATCTTGCTCTTTTTTTAAAAAAAAAAAATTGTACGTATTGTTTTGCTTTTCTATTCGCAGTTGTCCGGTAATATGGAGACCATGGACTCTTACTATGTCAGACACTCAGCCTAAAAAAGTAAAAGTCTCTTCAGACTCAGGGTGTTTAGAACTCATATTGTATATAGTGGTTGAAGATGTGTCAGCTCTACAATGCTTTTTATTTATATTATAGAAAGCTACAGGATCCAAGCAGGTGTCTGACATGCAAGGCTTTCATCACCCAGTGAGGTTAGTTTTGTCTTGTATGTGTGGAATATTTAGAAGTATATTAATATATTAAAATTAGCACAATTTTGCAACACATTTCTAACCAGTTATTATTAATACTACAGTTGTTGTATTTGCAGCACATACAAAATATAACTATGTTAATACATCTTAAAAATGTCAAGCAAATAATGTTTTTAAAAAAAACTTCACCTAACAGGCTGTTCATGCCCAGATCTAAAGTCCAGGACTGTCTGTCTCATCTGGGGAGGAAGGTTCTAGCCAGCTTTCCTGTTCAAGCCACTCTACACTTCTATAATGATGACTCCAGCTCTGAAGAGGACGGTGAGGATGAAGATGAGACAGAGATTGAGTTTAGGGTTCCAGTAAAAAGGACCACATAAAAGAAGGATGCTTGATACATGATGATGATGATGATACATGGACTAAGGATGAAGATATTTGACAGTGATGTGAGCTTCACAAAGCCACTGGTTAGTGGTCATAAGTTTTTTGTCTTTCTTCAGTCAGAAACATTTTGTTATGTTTGACCCGAAGAATGGGCTTTGGAGAACTGGAGGCTGTTTATCTGCATAAGTATAGTTCTGCACTAAAGCACATTTTTAGTGAACAGACATGCTTGACCGTGGAACAAGGATCATTTGTTATGTGGCTGTAGAAACAACTCTCAGAAATGTAATCTAGAGTTAACACAGCTGGGCTGTACTGAGTTGTATAGCTGTACTGTTTGCTGGATTTGGTGGTGGAGATTCAGCAGACTCCATTCCTGTGGAGGAAAAGCTGCTGTTTTGGAAACAAACTTATGAAAGAACAGGCGATCATGGTAGCCGGTCTCAGGAAGCAGGAACGGCGCATGGAGACACAGCGGAACTGAGTCACGGAACCATGCAGCACTGGCGCTGTTTACTCCAATAAAGCATAAACACACCTTTAACCTGAGTGAGTCTCAAACCTCCTTCATCACATTCTCCTTCCTCAGGAGTGCAGATGGGACTCAAAGTGAAAGCTAGGTCAAATTCATTCTGTACAGTCCATGCTATTATAATTAATATCATTACATTTTCATTAAATTAGGTTACAAATGTTGTAACAAAGACAGTCTAATGTGTTTTACATTCATGGGATTTGTATTTTTTTTATGTATGTAATGAATAAAGATTTATTTCAAAACACTTGTCATAGTATTAGATCATTGTATATATGATTCTAAACACTATAAACCATTTAAATAAACCAGTCCACAAAGTATGAAGAGAATGTTTTGCAATAAACAGAGTTGAACATGAGTTCACAAGGGGACCAATGGTTATCACTGTAGGGCTCAACAATTAAGGCTTTGGGTTGCTGGTCAGAAGGTTGGGGTTCAAGCCCCAACACCTCTAAGCTGCCACTTTAGGGCTCTTGACCCTCTCTGTTCCAGGGGTGCTGTATCATGGCTGACCCTGCACCCTGACCCCAACTTCCTAATAAGCTGGGATATGTGACAAATAAAGGCTTCTTCGTCTTATTTATACAGGTGGAAATTATGAAACAATATGACCGCATGTGCTCTAACAATTTAATTAAAATTATGCTGTTCATGTCATGTTTAGATTATCACCTAAAAAAGCATTATCAACCTCTCATAAGTCCACAAGCTTGTTCCTTGTACAACAAAACAAAATAAAAAAAACCAACAACTGAGATGCAGTTTGAGTTTTAGTGCAAAAGTTTGTGCCTGTGTGAAGACCGCAAAAAAACAGTGAGCCGTTCACAGGAAATCACAGGTCTGAACTCCTACTGTGACAGCTGACACAGCTGGGTGCAAAAGTTTACACTCCCCTTATGAAGCACCACGTTTCTTCATTAACACAAGTAACACACTTAAGTACAGTACTGTGCAAAAGTTTTAGGCAGGTGTGAAAAAAATGCTGTAAACAAAGAATGCTTTCAAAAATGGAAGTGTCAATCATTTATTTTCACCAATCAACAAAATGCAGTGAATGAACAAAAGAGAAATCTAAATCAAATCAATATTTGGTGTGACCTCCCTTTGCCTTCAAAACAGCATCAATTCTTCTAGGTACACTTGCACACAGTTTTTGAAGGAACTCGGCTGGTATGTTGTTCCAAACATCTTGAAGAACTAACCACAGATCTTCTGTGGATGTAGGCTTCCTCACATCCTTCTGTCTCTTCATGTAATCCCAGACACACTC